>JAYXIM010017208.1:0-20609 GCA_037575425.1 Anastrepha fraterculus
AGAAGGTGAGAAAAATTCGAATAATTGCCGGGAAAATGGTCAAATCGTGGCCCCGGGTAACCTTTGGTTGTGTATGTACAATATGGGTATCAAATGGAAGCTGTGGTTAAGTGCTTTAATACGGGGTAATTTTCATACCTATTGATGACTAGGGTCTCGAAATATATGCCAAAACGTGGACCCGCCGTGTCTTTAAACCGAATTAAACCAAACTTACACACATTGTTAAGGAGGTATTGAAGATGGTTTCCGTATAGTTTGGATACCTATTGGTGGATACGATCTCGAGATATAGGTCAAAACGTGGACCCGGGTAACCTGGGGATGTGTATGTACATATGGGTATCAAATGGAAGCTGTTGGTGAATGCTTTAGTTCAGAGTATTTCCATCCGCTCCGTGACTAGGGTCTCGAGATAGAGACCAAAACGTGGACCCAAGAATATGTTTGTACAATCTATATATATAAATGTGAAAATCTGTCCCTATATTCGCTTAAAACTCGCGAACGGGCTCACCTATCCAAACCAAATTTTTAGGCTTTGTTTGGACGATTCAGTAGTTGGTTTGTGTTTTAAAATTTTAAGAATCGGATACCAGGGTCTCGAGAAATAGGCCAAAACGTGAACCCGGGTAACCCTAGGATGTGTTTGTACAATATGGGTAGCAAATGGAAGCTGTTGGTGAATGCTTTAGTTCAGAGTATTTTTCATGCCGCTCCGTGACTAGGGTCCCGAGATAGAGACCAACACGTGGCCCCAAATGTGTTTGTACAATATGGATAGCAATTGGAAGCTATTGGTGAATGCTTTAGTACAGAGTATTTCTCATGCCGCTCCGTGACTGGGGTCTCGAGATATAGGTCAAAATGTGGGCCCGGGTAACCTTTGGATGTGTATATACAATATGGGTATCAAATGGAAGCTGTTGGTGAATGCTTTAGTTCGGAGTATTTTTCATGCCGCTCCGTGAATAGGGTCCCGAGATAGAGACCAACACGTGGACCCTAGAATGTGTTTGTACAATATGGATAGCAATTGGAAGCTATTGGTGAATGCTTTAGTACAGAGTATTTCTCATGCCGCTCCGTGACTGGGGTCTCGAGATATAGGTCAAAATGTGGGCCCGGGTAACCTTCGGATGTGTATATACAATATGGGTATCAAATGGAAGCTGTTGGTGAATGCTTTAGTTCAGAGTATTTTTCATGCCGCTCCGTGACTAGGGTCCCGAGATAGAGACCAACACGTGGACCCTAGAATGTGTTTGTACAATATGGATATCAATTGGAAGCTGTTGGTGAATGCTTTAGTACAGAGTATTTCTCATGCCGCTCCGTGACTGGGGTCTCGAGATATAGGTCAAAACGTGGGCCCGGGTAACCTTTGGTTGTGGATGTGCAATATGGGCATCAAATGAAAGCTGTCGATAAGTGCTTTAACGTGGGGTAATTTTCATACCTATTGATGACTAGGGTCTCGAAATATATGCCAAAACGTGGACCCACCGTGTCTTTGCCCAGCGAAGCGGGTCGGGTTTGCTAGTATATATATAATTGGAACACCCTTTTGTTGGATGTTTGGCCGAGCTCTTCCTCCTATTTGTGGTGTGCGTCTTGATGTTGTTCCACAAATGGAGGGACCTACAGTTTCAAGCCGACTCCGAGCGGCAGATATTTTTATGAGGAGCTTTTTCATAGCAGAAATACACTCGGAGGTTTGCCATTGCCTGCTGCGGGGCGACCGCTATTAGAAAAAACGTTTGCTTTATTTTGATCTTCCACCTTCTATTCGAACCTACGTTCTCTCTGAATTCCGAGTGGTAGTCACGCACCAACCCATTCGGCTACGGCGACCGCAGCATTTCCTATTTTGTTGAGTTCTCTAACCCAGAAATTTTTTCGTTTTAAACCCGGCAAATAAAATATGAGACAGTCTTTTATTATGTTCTATTTATTATTTTTGACTATTTATTTTTTTTAATAAAAACCAAGTTTTTAGTCCTTAATTTGACTTTTTTTTATAACAAAAACCAATGGTCGCGATAAATAGCTGTTTACACAACGTAAGTGGCGTAACAAAATACAAGGCTTTACTACTAAACTCACGGTTTGTTAAAGTATAGTAACGGAAAATAGGATTACAATTGCCTTATATACTAAAAATGTAAATGCGAGGATAGAATGAACAAATGATTTAAGCAAGAGAGAAATCAGCATCAAATATTAACAGTATAAAGTATATAACGTAAGATAAATTGAGTGATATGTTATCGAGTTAGTTAGCAGGGTAAAGGGTTCTAGATGAAAGCTAAATATATCGGCTGGCGAATTTAACTTGACGCACATTACATGTAGATTTCGTCGGTGTTTTGATATTGCATTCCTGTTGAGATGCTTGTCCGCTGACATTTGTTGCCGTTTCGGTGTCAAGGTGTGTCAGAAAATCTGGTTCTAGCCTATCCAGGCGTATGTTGGTTGATGCCCTCGAATGATTAATGATAAAGAGGTTTTCCGTGTGACTTTATACGGTCCGTCATATGTGCAGGGCGTATAGATTCATTTCTGACAAAAACGTGTGTGGCTGACTGCAACTCCTGCTATACAAAGTTTGCTGAGAGCGAGTGATGTGATGTTTCAGTAGGGGGTAATTTCTCCATTGACTTACGAAAGCTTATTACTGCGTCGCTTGCTGCTTCAGTAGGACTGGTGGTATTAAAGAGCTCGCGAGGGACTTTTAAGGTTGTTCCGTACACGAGCTCTGCTGGAGGCGCCCCAATATTAGGCTTGAATGCTACTCTTGAGTATACGAAGGATTATTGGAAAATAATGTACCCACTTCTTGGCATTGTGACAAAGTATTGCAGATTTTAAGCACCTATGATCGTTCAATGATTCCGTTGGTTTGGGGATGGTATGGTGGAGTGTGTAAATGAGTAGTCCCGATGAAGACTATCAAAAAACTGCATAATCGAATTGAAGGGCGCGGTCGGACATGGTATGCTCGGGAACACCAAACCTCGAAATCCATTGCGATATTAGCACTTTGAAAAAACATTCTGTTATGTTTGGGATGGTCTATAATACCTGTAGTTAAGCAATATCGTTGTCCTTTGCACAGTGGAAATGGACCAACGTTGTCAATGTTTACGTGTGCTAATCTTTCTCGAGGTGGTACGTATTTAGAGAGGGGCGATTTCGTATGGCGATGAGTTTTTGCGCGCTGGCTGTCTCACAACTTTTCATAAATATTGACGTACACACAAAACACATGTACACATGTACACGCCTTTCCACACAAAACGAGTTGTAACTAACTTAGTTTTGGCACGAACTGGATATGATAAGTTGTGCATCTTAGATAGGATTTGGTGTCGAACATTTTTCGACGCATTATAGTTGTTGACGTATCCAAATTAATTGCACGTTGGTTCCTGGAGGCTTAAAAGATTTTAATATTAGTGAAGATTTTGAATTTATAACTGCTTTCAGCAACATCTGCAGCTCCTGCTCGTCTTGTTGTGCATTTGCAGTTGCGCTTTAATCGACAACTTGCTCTAGAGTCTTTATCCGAGAGAAAAGATCCGCAATAACGTTGGACTCACTCGATATACGACGAATGCCGGTGGTAAATTGGCTTATGTAGTCGACTTGGCGAGCACGACGAGGGGCGGTTTTTTCTAGTTTCTGTTTAAACGCGAACGCTACTGGGCCTTCTATCATATAACGGAAATGTTGAAATGCGGCCTCGGCATTCGAACTCCTAAAGAGTAGTGTACATGATTAACTGCTGTAGTTTGTATTGATTGTCGAATACGTAAGGAAGAAATTTTCGATAAAAATTTAGCAAGGCAATAAATCTTTTTAAGTCCTTCGCCATTACAGGCTTAGGGAAATCCAACCACGATGAACTTTTTCGGGAAGGGGATTTATTTCGCCTGAATAGATCAGGTGACCTAGAAATTTAATTTTTTTTTGCCGAATTTATATTTGGAAAAATGTATACATACATAGGTTATGTTCCTGTAGCCGCTGGGAAACCAAGCGTAAGTGCTGCCGATGTTATTCGATCGATGTATGGGAAAAATACAATGGATTGCAACAATTTTAAATAAGATTATGCATTAAGATTTTGCAGTCAGTATAAAAACACTAATGATATAAAATGAAAAACTCGATGCGCATTATAAATATTTTTCCTTAATAATTCGATTGAAAACACATTTAATTAAAAATATGGATCGCAACAATTTTAACTTTTGGTTCAAATATTTAAATAAAGTTATGTCAAAAGCAATTTGCGCCTTATGTTACAAAACATGGACTCAAGAAGCCATCAAGATGTTCTACGTTCCAACGAGCGTAATAAAAAGAAAAATATGGTCTAAATCGTGCGGCGTCAATTCAAACCCATATTCGAAAATTAGCTCTTTGTATTTTTCATCTATGGACTATATACCGTCAGCGTCAAAATAAAGTGTACACCACATATTGTTAAGATTTGACTATTTGTTTACTTATTTTATAATTGCAATTATTTGTTTATAAAAATATGGTTCGTACTAAAATAAAATTCATATAAACTAAGGTTTCAAACTTAGCACAAAATTTATAAAAATTCTGCAAATGTTCAGCAAAATTTCACAATTTTTACTAGGAATTTATAGAAAATTTCAGATACGCAGTTTTGTAGATTATTGAATTCTGGTATAAGAAAGTGCAAATTCATTCAAAATTAAACTGATTTTTGACAATTTTTTTATGAAGTGCATTTTGCGCATTTTCTCTATTCGACACAATTTTCTTATATGGAAAGAAACATCCTGTACCGTCAGCAGGTGCCATAGTATAGTGAGATATTCTGGATTTAATTTGTACAATTAGATGTTATATGAACTTATACTGATATAAATCAGTCAAAAGAAAGTAAATATGATAGATGTACAAAAGCTCAACTTTCCGGTGGCAACTTTATTGTATTTCGTACATTTTTTTTTTAATAACGTGGTACTTAAAGTTTACCACGTGTTGTGAATGCGAGACAAACTAATTTTATCTATTTAGCGATGAGTTCGTTATGTGGATTCGCCTTGCTACCAATGATTGATCTGAGTCAAGAATTATAGAATACAAGATTGCGCTCTCAGAATTTGCTGTGTCGGTTGGCTCCATGAATAAACAAACAAAAGGAAGGGAAATTACCTGTTTGTTAAGAGGAAGAGTAGCGAACGCAATAGAAACTCCCACACACTTTCTTGCCACGGCGTCATCCGCATAAAAACGCAAACAAACTGCATGTGGAGGCTTTATATTAAATGTTCATCCACAATTAAATACCCGATTCTTCGTTTTGATTAGTGTGTTTAGTTTCAATCTCACAAGTCTAAATATTACCCAGCCATTCACTAAATTTTTACAAACATGTAATTTCTCCTCCTTTTGTTTAGTATTGGAAAAGGAACTGACATCAGATTTGTCAAAATCACTGACATCGCTGCCATTCAAGAGATGCGATGGACGGGGCATGGCAAGAAAAACATAGGACCTTGCGACGTCTACTACAGCTGCCATATAAAAGAGCGCGAATTCGGCGTCGGATTTGTTGTGGGAGAGAGACTTCGTCGCCAAGTACTGTCGTTCACTCCGGTGGACGAGCGTCTCGCAACAATCCGCATCAAAGCCTGTTTTTTTAACATCTCGCTCATTTACGCCCACGCCCCGACGGAAGAGAAGGACGATTCGAGCAAAAATTCCTTCTATGAGCGCTTGGGACGTTCCTATGAGCGCTGCCCCGCCACGACATAAAAATCGAGTTTGACGACTTCAACGCCAGGGTGGACAAGGATGGAATTTTTGGTCCCACAGTCGGAAAATTCAGCCTGCAGAACGAAACATCCGGAAACGGACAGAGGCTGATCGACTTCGACGGGACCTGAAACATTGTAGCCTGCAGCACCAGATTCCAGCCCAAAAAGATATACCAAGATAACAGGCTATCTCCTGTTCGAAAAACGCGAAACCAGATCGATCATGTTGTGATATATGGAAGACACACTTCTAGTATATTAGATGTATCATTGCAGCCAAACTGCGTACGCAAAGAATGTTCAACATCGAAAAGCTGCAATCACAACAGACAGCCAGAAGATTCGCTACTCGACTCTCAGAGAGCTCTGCCCAACAAACCGGCATGCACGAGCAATGGAGTAGCAGCGCTCGTTCTCTACGTACCGCCACCGAAGAAGAAACCGAATTACGGCGGTCCCGAAAAAACAGTTGGTACGATGAGGAATGTCATGCTGCCGCAGAAAGAAAAGATGCTGCCCATAGAGCCACGCTGAGAGCTAAAAACGGAAAAGAGACGTATTATCCGAAAGAAGAAACGAGAGGCCGAAATACGTTAGTGTGAGGAGCTTGAGATGCTGGCCAATAGGAAAAACGCCCGAAAATTCTACCAGAAAGTTCGGCGGCTAACAGAAGATTTTAAGACCGGGGCGTTTTCCTGCAAGAACAAAGGCGGCGGCCTGGTGACTGACATCCAGAGCATACTTAAATTATGGATGGAACACTTCTCGAACCTGTTAAATAGCGATGGCTGCGCATATCACCTTAACAACCGCGCTGTTAGTTCTGCCTTCTCCAAACTGGATAAAGAGGCAAAGCGAATGGGTCTGGTGGTGAACGAGGACAAAACGAAGTACCTCCTGTCTTCAAACAAACAGTCGGCGCACTCGCGTATCGGCACCCACGTCACTGTCGACAGTTATAATTTCGAGGTTGTAAAAGACTTCGTTTATTTAGGAACCAGCATTAACACCCATAACAATGTCAGCCTTGAAATCCAACGTAGAATCTCTCTTGCCAACAAGTGCTTCTTTGGACTAAGTAGGCAACTGAGCAGTAAAGTCCTCTCTCGACAAACAAAGGCTCTTATCATGCCCGTCCTAACGTATGGCACAGAAGCGTGGACGATGACAACATCCGATAAGCGACGCTTGGAGTGTTTGAGAGAAAGATTCTGCGGTAGATTGTTGGACCTTTGCACGTTGGCACCGGCGAATATCGCAGACGATGGAACGATGAGCTTTACGACGACATAGACATAGTGCAGTGAATAAAGATCCAGTGGCTACGTTGGATGGGTCATGTCCTCCGAATGGATACAAACGCTCCGGCTCTGAAAGTATTCGATGCGGTACCAGCTGGTGGTAGCAGAGGAAGGGATCAGGTGGAGAAGGACTTGACTTCACGTGGTGTGTCCAACTGGCGCCGGTTAGCACGAGAAAGAAACGACTGGCGCGCTTTGTTAAACTCGGTCAAAATCGCGTAAGCGTTTATCGCGCCAATTAAGAAGAAGAAGAGGATAGAAATTAGTAAAAACACCTGTATGACTGCGTATTTTATGAATTAAGTTTAAGTTAAGAAAAAAATTAAACTATGTGCGGAACTATGAAGGAGAATGTTAGAGTGGGGAGTATTGGAATGTTGGGAGTTATAAAGATTACAGCATTGTACTTAACCCATTCCCGTTTTTGAATGAGATTTGCCACCCCAGCGCCATTTACCGTTCATGTATGTGAATGGTCATGTTGCTACAATAACAAGAGCAAAAGTATTATTTCCGGAAAACAGGTTACCATTTTACCATGTTTTATTACATAATTGATTATACTTTGCCTGAAATTGTTCAAGTATATATATATAATTGGCGCGTACACCCTTTTTGGGTGTTTGGCCGCGCTTCTCGTCCTATTTGTGGTGTGTGTTTTGATGTTGATCCACTAATGGAGGGACCTACAGTTTCAAGCCGAGTCCGAACGGCAGATATTTTTATGAGGAGCTTTTTCACAGCAGAAATACACTCGTAGGGGTTTCCATTGCCTGCCGAGGGTCGACCGCTATTAGAAAAAAGTTTTTCCTAATTTTGGTGTTTCACCGATATTCGAACCTACGTTCTCTCTGTGAATTCCGAATGGTAGCCACGCATTAAACATTCGGCTACTACGGCCGCTGTTCAAGTAGCATTACATTAAAAAGCAATCCAATTTCCGAAACTAGGGAAGACAACTAAGGTTTTATAGTTTGCACGGCTATTGAAATTTTATTATCTTCCTGTCAATGAGATAATTTGCTTCACATATTGTATGTTGCGAATTATTATTGAAAACGAATTTTGATAATATTACAAACAGCTATGGCGTTGGAACTTACCATTAGCAATATACATTATATCGATAATGTATATATCGATAGCAGCTTGAGATTGTTTGAGGAAGTATATATACACCCAAAGTTTGATATATTAAAACTCAATATTTTCACTTAGAAAATTTATATCTGCCATGTCTTTACGGCGCTCAAAATCTCCCCATTCCATTGGTAATGTGAAAAGTGGAGAAAGGGAAGAAAGTTTTTGGGATAAATTTAGTACATTAGGTCGAAAGAAAGGAACAAAGGAAGGTAGGTTGTAATATAAACATGAACATCTGTTTTTAAGATATCAATAGCATCATTAGATTCTATGAATATAATTAAAACTATTGGAATTTTGATTAATCTATGAATCGCCATGCCATAGTTGAATATGTTAACTTGTTCTTTGTACGGGCAGAAATTACGCTACTTACGAATCACCACGACTGGTCACACCTTTAATGTACATGGTGTGACGCATTATTGAATTCATTTGTGACAGATGGTTCGGGAAAAGTTCTATCTGGTTGACCGTGGTTAAAAGAACGGAGGATAAATTTACCTTTATACCACGCCAAATAGAAAGATCAAAGTCCGAAACTCCTAAGGTCCCTATAGAATCCCCAGGAAAATCTTAAAAATTAGGTTTTTTACGACCGTACTTAATTCTTGTACTGAAATATCGTTGAAGAGAAATGTATAAAGCAATTGTTAACCCAGCAAGCATGTAACTTATGTTTTATAATTCATACTATTTATCAAAATGTTATATAATGTTTTGTCAGAATACGCAGTATTTTTTATTTAAAGAGATTATTATTATTTTTTGTAGAGATTATTATTATTTTTTGTAGAGATTACTATTATTTTTTATAGAGATTATTATTATTTTTTATAGAGATTATTACAATAGATTTTAAGTTCGGGATCATTAAACACTTTTATTTGAGATACAAAAAAGTCACATTTATAATATCATAAGCATTATTGTGTGACATCCAAGCATTTCTATTTCTGCACAACTCCAAAAAACTTCAACATCAAGAGTATACCCATGACCATGACTAGTCTTCAAATTATTTGTAATTTCCTAAATATTCTATATTGGTGTTGTTGTTGTTGTATCATCACAAACATTATCTATACAAGTTTGGGAAATGCTGCTAGAGTGACAATCCTTGGCCGGATATAAATCTGGCTCCTTCCGGTAACCGAGACCCTACTGCCGTGGGAGTGCTAATTATACACTCGTGGACACCAGTTCCAAATAGTTGAGAAAATGATTCTGCATTAGTGCTAATTATTTATTATCAATCTATCTATGAAAGTTGTGCTCTTTTCTTTTTTTTCTGAAATGCTCTTCAAGGGCCGACCTGAAACGTAACTTGGAACGGATACAGCGATTTTCACAAACTGATTTCCTTTTTTTGGAAGATGAGTTGAGCATATTCAAGAAAATAAAATAAGAAACACCCCGAATGATTTATGTATGATATGTAAAGGTTGACACTAATCTGAAAGTAAGCTCTTATATTATATATCTCAATTCTTTCAAACACATTTGCTAATAATAAGTGGTATTACAAAAAAAAAAAAAACTCACTTTATTATAAGTGTAAATTGTAGATTATAAATCAGAAAAAACCAATACAAAATATTGGGCGGTGTTTATTATTTCCTATTCAATTTATAACTCATGAGCTTAAAAAAAGCCGTTGCTGAAGTATGTAACTTGATCTTTTTTAGGTATGCACAACATTTTTAATTTCGTATCGAATTGGATATATCTGGCATCGTTATCTACAGTGAGCATTTGTCTTTCATTTACCTCACATACAAAATTCTTAATTTTTCATTTTACGATTTTCTTCGCGCTAGATACATCATTTGTCCCAGTATGTCGTAGAAACATTTTAAATTTAACCGGCTTGAAGACGAGTTTTTTATTTCAGGAAGTGAAGTATGAGAAGTGCCAATGTTGTTGTATCAGCTTAAATATTCCCCATGCATGTACGGGGAATGCTGCTGGAGGGTTGTCATTGGCCGGATGTAAATCCGGGTCGTTCCGGTCACGGTGGTGTCACCTAACGGTAGAGTCACAGCAAATTTGATTTTCTGTTGAAAACTGTGGGAAGTCAATCCCCTTTGAAATCAGAGGATTTACCCCAACTCAGGATTGGAATTTTGACTAGTCGAATACGTAATCGAAATGTTTTCTCCAGAATAAAACAATATACTCGTATGCACATATATGTAAATTACAATCGATTAAGAAAATATGCTGCCCTTCCCACGGCAGTCGGTTCTACGTTACCGGGACGACCCGGATTTATATTCGGCCAAGGACTGTCGGTCCAGCAGCATTCTCCGTAATTGTATGGAGAATGTTTAACCTGCTACCACAACAACCTACAAATATCTACTATATATACTCCTATTATGTACAAAGACTGGTAGCCTCTCGGCAACTTAAAATAAATTGGTACCCCATTACTAACCGTCGGCAGCCCTGCCAGGTAGCTCAATCATCCTTATTATAACTTTCTACTATCCAAGGCGCATTCATTAAAGGCACTAGACCAACAACAATGTTTTGTACGTTTGATTGGCAAAGTAGAAAACAAAAAATGAATTCGCCTTGTTTCATTCTGGGCTGACAGCCACATGTACAAGGTGTTAAAAGAAAAAACAATCGAAGTATACGCGTCAAAGTGAGGCAACTGCCTGTTACCAGTTGTCATTTTTTTTTATCCTCTTTGGAAGGAGAAGTTGTGCGAATTTATTAATTGTAAGTAAATGTGAAAACCTGAATGTGTATATGTAGATAATTAACAAATGGTTTTGGATGAATTTTCCAGATCAGTAATAATAACGGCTAGTAAGCAGTTCGAGCTCGTTCGAGTGCATTTAGCGGAATCCAACTCATCAATTGCAAGGGAGAATCAGAAATTTTGGCAAAATGACGAACAATGGGACATTTTCGCGAACGAACTAATAGTATATAGTTTTTTTGCATTAATATACGCACGTTCAAGCATGATATTTTCGAACACACAATTCTGTAGGTGCAGATTAACTACATATAAGACGAAAAAAAGAAAAAAATGACTACAAACAGCCAAGTTTTAATATCGGAGGTCCAACGGAAGAGCGAACATTATGCGCACTAGAAAAGTGGTAGCAAATAATTTGCATATGTATTTAAATCTGCGTAAATCCAGCGGCTTCGGTAGTCTAGCGTAAGTGCACTAGCCTATCATCCCAGAGGTTGTGGGTTCGAATCCCACGTCAAGCACGATCCTCGCACTTTTCCGAACTTACCCCCTTATCCTTTCCATCCCTACTCCCGCACAATATCTACGCATTATTTGCATTCTGTCTGCTAAACAATCAAAAAGAAAAACACACAGTTACACATTGCATTAGTGGCGCGCAGACACACCAAATTTAGCGAAGTCCTCAACCATCTGTGCGATCCTGCACGTCAGCGTATGGCAACACAATACTGCACATCGGAAAGGATGAGAGAGGTGAAAGCGGCGTTGGCCTTATAATTTCTAGGAGAATGCGTAACACCTTGCATTCTTGGGTTTTACGCACAGTTAACGGCCACACTTAGCTCCATCCGCAGAGGCGATATAACTTTCCTCATGGGTGACTTCAATGCGAAAATAGGCAATAACAACTCTGGCCTAAAACAAATCATGGGCGCGCATGGCTGCGGATCACGTAATAACAACGGTAGCAGATTAATGGATGTGTGCCAGACGTTTCAGCTTGTCATTGGTGGTTCAATCTACTCCCACAAGGAAATCCATAACTTGGACCTCACCAAGTGGGACGACTCGTAACCATTTGCGTGAGTAAGTGGAGAGGCTCGTTACTTAAGTCAGGAACAGACGGGGAACCAACATAGACAGCGACCACGAGCTAATTACCGGTGACGTCAAGATCAAGCTGAGATGCAGTAAGAAAAAGTACACACCGCGCATGCAGAAGCAACTCAACGTCCACCTACTGCGCGATCCCGCGACCAAAAAAAAAACAACTAACGCCTTTCGCGAGAAGCTGCTCACCAACCACAACAACACTGATTGGGAAGCTACAAACGACACGCTCAGGAAAACTTGGCGCGATAAAGACCATCAACAGCAAACCATGGTTCTCTGACACTACTTGGGGCATCATTCAGCGCAGAAACGAACTTAAAAGGCAACTTATCAGCGATGGCTCCCTTCGGCCAGCCTACAGGGAGGTGGCGAAGCAAGTAAAAAAATCAGCCAGAAATGATAGGAGAAAGGTCGTTGAAGACCTTGCTAGCGATGCAGAAGCAACAGCAGGAGTAAACAACATGAGACAGCTGTACCACATATTTGCTGACTTGCAATGATGACCAGATCCGCAGATGGAAGGAACACTTTGAAGCAACTAGCAACATTGCTCTCAGCAGTATACCTATCTTCGAAGTGGACAGCACAACAACCAACAATAAAATAGCAACAACCTGTCCCAGCCTAGGGAGATTAAGGATGCAATTAAGAAGCTGAAGCTCAACAAAGCAGCGGGCGAAGATGGTATACAGCCTGAACTAATAACAGGCGACCCGCAAATAGCAGCGGGAATTCTTCATCCCCACATCACCGCCGTCTGGAGCAATGAAAAGCTGCTTCCGTTCTGGACAAAAGGCAGCATAGTGAAGTTGCCCAAGAAAGGCGACCTGCGTGACTGCAGCAACTGGCGAGGAATAACCCTACTTAGCACCATCTACAAAATTTTAGCCGTAATCATACAAAGCAGGCTCAAAGATATCGACGAACTCTCCTTAAGAGACGACCAAGCTGGTTTTTGCCCTCATCGAAGCTGTGTTGACCAAGCCAACACACTTCGGTGATAGGTTTGAATTTTTAGAATTTTAAGTAAATACTTTAAGAGGCTTTATGCAATATGAAATATTGTTTTTTGTTAAATGAAATTTTAACTGTTTTAGTTGATTTTAAATCAATAAAGAACTTTTCAATTAAATTATTATTACGTAAACTATTATTAATTTCTTAAGCTATATGATTATTGCTGGTTGATATAAAATCCGATCTTACGAGTATATCTATTTCCTCGTTATAATTTTAGGTATCATATTCTACGACGCCCGATGTTATAAATGGTTACAGCTATAGTTGCTTTCACTGGTTCAAAATAAAGCCCGCCTTCGGAATATAGGCATTTGAATTTTGACTTTAAAACGCCAAAAGTTCGCTCTATTATGTTCTTGGCAATGCTCTATTATGTTCAACGCTTTTTTTGTGTCGGCCTTCTAGGCTGCCACTTTCTGCGTCTCTCATCATGTATGTCTTCAACGAAAACCCGGCTTCACAAATACGTTTGTTAATTGTCATTAGTCATCACAGTCATCAGTTTTTGCATAAAATATGTTACCGGAAAGCCATGTATTTTCTCCTGCATTATTTGACATCATTTCCTTGAGTGTGCTGTTATTCCATATAAAAGCCATGAGTGGTTCGTGAATGTCTGTTATGTTAAGTTATGTTCATTCGTTCAGTCGTAAACCTGAATTATACAAAATTTACATGTATTAAAAATAAATACAAACGACAAGGGAGCGTGTCATTCTTCTGTTTTACAAAATTCTGGATGACAAAATTCTGTAAATTGCAAACAAATTCTGCTTTTTAAAATTCTGCTTTTTTAAAATTATGCTTTCTAAAATTCTGCTTTTTAAAATTCTGCTTTTTCAAAATTCTGCATGTTTAATGCGAAAAATTCTGCTTTATTCAAGTTTTGTGATTTTCGTCATACAAGAAGTAACAAAATAAACATTTAATTCATAAATATACATATAGGTATGTTTAAGCGATAACAATATTTTAGTTTAGCCAATTACAATATTTTTTGCAATTCTTTTTAAATATGTAGTGTGACTTAATTCATTTCTTTTTTTAATAATTCTTCGCAGCTGTTTTTTTTTTTTTTTTAGAAGAGCTCTACGCAATACTGTGGATTGCGTAGCCGGAGTTGGACTGATGAGGGTTATTTTTTTGAAGCGCGGCCGAAGGCCGCCCACGCGAAAAAGAATTCTACGCAAAAATACGGTGGATTGCGTAGCCGGAGTTGGACTGATGAGGGTTATTTTTTTGAAGCGCGGCCGAAGGCCGCCCACGCGAAAAGGAGTTCTACGCAAAAATACGGTGGATTGCGTAGCCGGAGTCGGACGGATGAGGGTTATTTTTTTAAAGCGTGGCCGAAGGCCGCCCACGCGAAAAGAAGTTCTACGCAAAAATACTGTGGATTCTATCGAAACTGAAGAAAAAATTATTATTATTATTTTTTATTTAATATCTCGAATAATAATAAAAAAAATAATAATAATAAATTAAATAATTACATTACCTCTTTAACATTGTTAACATTGTATTTTAATACAGAATTTTGTAATACAGAATTTTGAAAGCAGAATTTTAGAATTTTGTACAGACAGAATTTCGACACCAACACGAACGACAATTTACTTCCCATTAAAGTGTTTATGCTAAAATATTTTTTTCGATTTATGTAAAAGGGTTGTAACTCCTCCTTAGAAGCTAAAATGTGCACATAGGTACCTTCCACACAACCTATTACACCTGGAAATCCAATCCAGTCCGAAAATTGATTTTGTTGTTGGTCTGCTGTTCTTTACTCGTGTAAATTTTATATGAGTAGGACACATTTTTTGTTCTATCTATGCATATGTTGAAAACGTTTGCTTAGCATTTTTGATAGCTTCCTTCTGCAAAGAATCGCAGGGCTACGCAAAGCTTAAGAACTGGAGGTACCGCAGTTGACCAGTAAGAGGTTTTAAAATACGGTGATAGTGTTCCAAACAAATATAAAAACGTTTTGCTTAAGCTAAAATTACTAACGAACCGGGAAATATGGATTTGTTAATAAAATATGTACATTTGCGCTTTCTTCAAACAAAATAACTCGAAGTTGCCGGGAAGATGATTTTGACATTTTTTTTCGCATAAATTGTCATATATATACTTTCAGCAAAGTTCTCAATTATTTAAAACGGTACTTGCCTTTAGAGCAAACTCAGGGATATTGTCTGCCTTTTTCTTTACACCGATATTAATCGCATTGCATAATACAAATACCGATACTAGTACTAGATCAACAACTTGACAAATATCTCCAATACATAATAGGGGCAACAATATGCAAAAGGGTTAGCAGCAGATATGGTGTCGTATGATAGCTATTCATAAATTTATTAGATTATGTTAATATTTCTCGACAACACTACCCATTTTTAAAAAATTACTTATTTTCGATCTCAATAACATTAACAGAGCTTTCACTTTTTATCTTTACATTAACATTTTAAGTTCAAAAAGTGGAAGAGGAAGGAAAACATGCAATCGAATCGCCAGGATTGCCCAATCAGTTTGACATACCTCCAGAAGACTATACATTGCAAGAGTTGGAGCAACGAGCGGTAATAGACCCGCAATCTTTAAATGATCCTCAAGTTATTAAACTCCAACGAATTCTAATCGACTGGTTGAATGACGAATTAGCTGAGCAACGAATTATAGTACAAAGCATTGAAGAAGATTTGTACGACGGACAGGTTGGGCTTATATTATGCGGGTTGCTATTTATATTTCTGGCACAGTAATGGAAAAACTAACATTTGTGGTTGAAAACGGTTCTATGTTAATTTTTTTTAATTGTGTGGGATCTGGCGCGAATACATCTATTTTACCACTTCAAGGTACGCCTTTACAAAACGCACAGCTGTCTCGTCTTGGATAAGTTCGTTCAATTCCGAGTTGTACCTAATTCTGTAGCTGCCATCTTAATTTTTAATGGGTCCGAACACTTTCCTTAAAATTTTCCTTTCGAAGTTAGCAATAAGCGCACTGTCATTAATTTGCATACCTCGCAACCGTATGTCAAAATTGGTCGTATAAGAGTTTTATACATGGTCAGCTTCGTAGATCTAGATAAAAGACGAGACCTGAACAAACTAAGGTGTGAATAGTACGCTCTATTGACGGCGTTGACGCGATCTTTGATTGCGGGTGTTAAGTTACTGCTACAAGTGAACATAACACCTAGATATTTAAATTGTTGCACCGCTTCAAAAGTATATGCACCTACATGAAGATTCTGTGCATTTGTGTGCCGTCTTGATTTCATCATTTATTTCGTTTTACACTCGTTAACGAAGAGGCCAATATCGTTGGCTATTTTGTCAATTTTTAAAAAAGTTTCATTTAAGTCGTTCGAGTTCCTCGAAAGAATGGCTCGCCGTATAATTAATTTATTTAATTCTTCCCTTGTTAATCCTCGTCGATATTTGTGGAAAATAATCGCACGAAAGCGTTCACGGCTTAAAGATGAATTTTCAAAGCCCCTGTGAACAACATTAATATGGATCACTAATATCATAAAAACGTTCTGAGTACGTTTATGGTAAAATATGTCCAATTTTCTAATGCAAACTACATTGGAACTGCCCAATACCAGAAATATAAATAGCAGCTGTACACACCTGAAAATTTAGAATTATTTCAAATTTCTTTTAGGTTTTACATAAATTATGGGAGAAACTGACAGGCAAAAAACTTGATGTACTCGAAGTAACACAGTCTGAAGAAGGGCAACGACAAAAGCTTGATGTTGTTCTTAATGCAGTTAATCATGTAAGTAAAAATATGCATCTACATAATATGTTATCAAATATCCGAATGATTTAATTATTTTTGATTAATTAAAATATTAATTACTTTAATCAAATAAAATCTCTTATATCGGGTGTTTTTTTAACTGCATGAAAAATTTCGATATCGATAACTATGGTATAATAGCTGAGAATGGCAAAATGTGTTGACATTTATGTTCAGTAAGGTCTGCTTCATTTGATAAAGAGACAATAAGTTTTATCGAATGCATGGAATGCATGTTAAAGCATTGATTGACTTGTAATCAAGGGTTTATTATAATTCAAGTGAAGATTGTACTTTGCTCGAAAATAAACATGCATAAAAATGTTCTCTCTTTATTTCGCAGCAGTAAAATTGTATCAGTTTTAATATTGTGCTTGATTTATTGGTTCACTTGAATAAAGGCACTCAGTTTGCCCACATTATTTGCGCATTAAAGCTGTGAAAAGGGATAGGTTTTTTAATCACTCTTTGTGTTTGGCCGAAAACTCCTTAATTGTAATAAAATGGGAAAGCAGAAAGGTTTGACAGATCGAGAAAAAGGACATATAGATATCTTGACCTCAGAGGGACTTTCAAATCACCAAATTGCCAAAAAGATTGGCTGAAGTCCAAACGTTGTCGGTCTTTACGGTATGGTATGAACTACAAAGCCAGAACTTCGATGGCTTTAACACTGAGAGAAACCCGCAAAATCCTTTGGATTGCTTCAAATTCCGCAAAATCCAGCAGCAAGAATTAAAGAATTGGCAAATGTTGCAGCCAGAAAAAATACAAATACAATACAGATAGAAACGCTCCGGCTCTGAAAGTATTTAATGCGGTACCAGCTGGTGGTAGCAGAGGAAAAGGAAGGCCTTGTTTGCGTTGAAAAGATTAGGTGGAGAAGGACTTGGCTTCACTTGGTGCATCTAACTGGCGCCCTTTAGCACGAGAAAGAAACGACTGGCGCGCTTTGTTGAACCCGGCCAAAATCGCTTAAGTGGTTATCGCGCCAATCAAGAAGGAAGAAGAAGAAGACAGAAAACAGTTTGTCAAACATTTGGATCTATTACATTATTTCAGCACGATAATACAAGTGGGGTCAATTTGCATCCCAAAATGTTGAAACTTTAACATGTTCACCAAATTTCCCAGATCTGAATCTGATTCTGTTTATTGAAAAATTATGGGGATGGCTTGCTCGTAAGGTGTATGAGAATAGGCAGCAATTTGAAGACAAAAGTGCTTTAATTCGAATCATTAAAACGGCCTGGTCTGAAATTTCATTAGGCTATCTGGAGAATTTGTACAAACCCATTCATCAACGTATTTACGAAGTAATTTTTAAACAAAGTGCCAGGATAAACTACTAAGCTTTAAACAATAAATACGCGTATAAAAAATGTTTTCCTATATTTGTTATTACTATTTTTTTATTTGATTAATGCCTCTACTCAAGTAAGCCAATAATCAGGCACAATATTATATAAAAACTGCTGAAGCTTTACTGCTGCGAAATACCGTTAGCTGAAGTAATATTTTCGAGCAAAGGACAATCTTCATTTGAATTGTCAGTTACTAGGTCAAATACGGTTTCTTTAATAACAATTTTCTTACGTAAAAATTATTGCTTCTAATCAAATGAACCGAACTGTTAGTCATTATGAATCGTTTAGCGCCAGAACAAATCTCAATAAATTGTGTAAATTTATTTGAAAAAAAAAAATATATATATACATATATATACATTTGCGAAGTTTATAGAGCACTGGCGGCATCATCGGTCGAAAGCAGCTGCCGTTACGGTGAATGGCGAGTGCTATCGAGCATGTTGACTGAATTTTTGTTTCCAAAAATTAATCAGGTAATCATCGTCGACATTTAGTTCCAACAAGACGGTACAACTTGCCATACACTGCGCTTAACAATCGATTTATTGCATGATTGAAGCCACCATTGACACCATACTATACCCATGGCAGTCGGTTCTACGTTACTGGAATGACTCGGTTTCCCAACCAAGGGCTGCCGCCTCAGTGAACTAGCCCTGTCTCGTGCACCGTACCTTACCTTTCGTCTTCACTGGTACAGTACGACTGAAGCGGTTTGCGCTTCACAGAAAACTTGATATAGCTTGAAAACAAAATGTACAAAAAGTACAAACTAAAAACCAGATAAAGCAATCAACCACTATTAAGAAAAGATGATAACACATGGGTAGTCTGTAAAGTGATGAAAACGCAGTGACATTGGTAAATTATTTCAAAAAAGTCTTATCGAAATTGACATCAATAATAATGTTCATACTGATACCAGCACAAAAATAAGCAATAAAAGCAGCCAGATATGATATGCTGACGAGCAAAGCACTTACGGAGCTACCAATTGAAGCATACATATTCCATATTTTCCAAAAGTATTGAAAGTCGCTGAAATCATTTCGCTACCAAAATCGGGTAAAAATCCAACAGCTTTAACTTCAAATCGACTTATAAGCCTACTTCCAACTAAATCAAAAATTGCAAAAAAACTTTTATATATGTAATATATATTGGGTGTTTGTCCGAGCTCCTCCTCCTATTTGTGGTGTGCCTCTTGATGTTGTTCCACAAATGGAGGGACCTACAGTTTCAAGCCGACTCCGAACGGCAGATATTTTTTATGAGGAGCTTTCCCATGGCAGAAACACACTCGGAGGTTTGCTATTGCGTGCCGAGGCGCAACTGCTATTAGAAACAACTTTTTCTTAATTTTTTGTTGAGATACAAACCTACGTTCTCTCTGAATTCCGAATGGTAGTCACGCAACGACCCATTGGGCTGCGGCGGCCGAAAAACTTTTACATTACGTAAATCCTTCACTCGAAAAATAGCATTCTCAATACGATTTTCGAATTAAAAAAACTTTAAACTATTCAACAAATACATCGCGTAAACCAGAAATAACTTCAGATATGGAAAATAATGAGAGGAAAGGAAGGATATAATAATATAAAGGAAAATAATAATTGTAATATTCTCCCGTATTATTTAATTATCTTAACTAACTATCTTATAATAACTATCTTACTGAACGATGTTCTATTGTACATAAAATACAATGATAAATACTAACGAATACATCCAATAAGAACAGGAGTTTCTCAAGGCAGCATTCTAGGACCACGGCTATTCGTCTTATTTAACTAACTGAACTAGAGAAACATTTGCAGACGACACAACGGACGATGCTATGTAACCGGAACGACCCGAATTAATATCCGACCAAGGACTGTTACTTCAGCTGCATTCCCCGTATACATATGATAACAAGAACACAATTTTATTGTCTTCTGAAAAAAATCTTTCAACCGCAGCAAAAAAATTACAGATCTACACAAACAGTATAA
Source organism: Anastrepha fraterculus (assembly GCA_037575425.1). NCBI lineage: Eukaryota > Metazoa > Arthropoda > Insecta > Diptera > Tephritidae > Anastrepha > Anastrepha fraterculus. Next base: position 20,290 of record JAYXIM010017208.1, read on the forward strand.
AAAAATGGTTTGTGAAATGGAGTTTCGAAATAAATGAGGACAAACTTCAAAAAGACCTCACATAAACAAAATTCATCGACAACAATCAAATATCTTACGTATAATAACAATGTCCTACAAGTACACAAAAAATGATGACATAACTCATTCGGATACGGCGGCTGGAAATAGCGAATAGGGAAAAGAAAACTAGGTCAGGCGAATGCTTAAAAATCCGTTACTGAGTGTCGCCGTTTTTTCCTTTTGTGGAACTTTTGATGCCCGATGAATGGCGGCAATGCAAAAATATCAGCTGTTGTTTGTGTGTGCCTTCGCGTAGC
>JAYXIM010017213.1:0-87504 GCA_037575425.1 Anastrepha fraterculus
AGTTTACAAACAGAAAAGCACATACCTGTAAATGTCAACATAAAGATTTCCACCACTCAAAATAATTTACTTTTTATTCAGTAAAAAGTTATTAAAAAACAAAATTGCATGATGAATTTTGCGCCACCGTGTACATATACATGTATATTTATAAATGCAATTAGCCGCACGCGTTTATTTCATGTTGCGCAAGCACTTAAACAAAATCATCCACAACAACAGCAACAGCAACGTCATACTTATTTGCATACGAGTGCATATGAATGTGTAAATATTTGTGAATAAATTATATAAGGAAGGTATAAGTTATCTACCGCTAGTTTATATGTAGCATTACTTTAGCTACTGCCGTTATTTTCTATTATGCATACTCGCATACGAATATATAAAACTGCCCATTAAACATTTTTGTTTGATCTCAACTTGGGCAGCATTTGATAATTAACCAATTTCTCAATTCTTAAACCGTTAGTTCTCAAATGCGTGCAAACTTACCGTTACTAGCGTTTTCAAACTAAAAGGCACATTTCAATAGAAAATTTTCATTAGCTCTCGATTGAAAAAGGCCATATCCTCAACACCACCTCAAACGTGAACGGAAGGGAAAAGAGTGCATTGCTCTCAAATTTAATTCAAGTGTTGCCATTGATAGGAAAAAGTACAAATAAATTCAGTTAAAAAACCGCATTCATTTACAGGCGAACCTAGATTATACATGTTTCGATTAACCGGGATTAATAAAGCAAAAAAAACTTGTTTTATCGTTATCGATTAACTGTGATTACCTCAATTATCTGGGGTCAATAAAAAAGGCAAAATTGTGTTACTGCAAGGTTTGTCTATCCGGAGCAAAATTGTGAGAGTACTTTGGCTGATACGTCGTAGAAGATTTAACAGAGAAATCAGCCTTAAATCAAATGCGTAAGCAAATCAGCTGATTCCTTCAAAATAGTTGAGAGACGTTTAGTGGTCTGATCTTAGCCACACATTCTATATTCTCTCCATTGTGGTGTTAATCGTATTCTATTCGATTAACCGCAGATTATCTAAATTACTCATGAGAGCTAAACCATTTATGAACATTTCAGCAACGAAATTGGGAATCCTAGGTGTGCGTACCCTATGTTGCCACACATGTATATAATTTTTCATTTTTGTTTAGTTGTGTTTGAAACCTGAGCAAAATGGCATATTTATATATGTTGAAAGACAAACAAAAGCTTAGATGATTGAAAAAAAGTTTGACATAATTAATGAATATCAAATTGAGACTAAGATTTTTTCAAATTTTTCAAATTTTTTTAAATGTTTATTGGGTAAATACACCCAGCTGCTTCCCACTGTGCATACAACTGGACCTGTATATGTGCATACCTGTGTATGTGTCTATATTATATTTTATGAGTATTTTATTCATTTATTTACAAATAGGCAGCAATTCAAGGTGTGCCAAAGTCTTTGCGTTGTTAGCATTTTTTTCCATTTTGTGCATTTTTAAAAGGAATCTTTATCTATAACAAAAAATAATTAAGAAAAATGCTGTAAAATGCCCGTGTATGCTTATATATTTTGCTTAATTCATTAAAGATCTATAGAGATATGGCGTTAGATTATAGGCTTATTAGGTGTCATTACCATAGAGATACCGGAAGACTATTGCGCGTTGAAATCAACAATTAGGTGTATGTGCTTGTGATCGAATAGATCCCGAAAATTATCGTATCTAAGTATTCAGAGGGATGTGTTTCTCTTTCTCACTAGGCTATATACCTTCATAAAGTCTGCTGTTCATTTAATTGACTTTCTTCGCCAGAAGTCATCGAGTTACCCACTTTGGTTAACCTATCGCAATCTTGTTTTTCAGGAAGCTTTCGAGTTACAACTTTTCGGCAAAATGTAGGAAATAATAACAAAGACAATACAAAGTTCTTATTCAATACAGAGTTTGATGAGTAAATGGACCCAAAACAGCAACAAAATGCTGTTTTACTCTGTTTTTCCCTCTACATCCAGCTATCGGAGCTTCGAAGCATGCATTGATGTATTTGGAGGGTTGAAATGGAATAAATAAACTGTGAGTGTGAGATATGATATTTTTTCTATTTGAAAGGTTGATATATACCATAATTAATGGAATACGATATCGTTCAAATGTTCGGTATGGATTTTCAATTATGAATGCGTGAAGTCCGATTTTCAATGACTCTGCTGCGTAGAATCTGTTGAAAAAACCCGTTCCTATACAAAGAAGTTGCGTAAAAAATTTTTCCAGTTCAATAGAGTCTTCGTGTAGATCCTATCCTATCATAATCATCGAAGTAGGTACCATGGCACGAGCAGCATACACAGTGATAATACGACTGTTCAATACCCTCCGTTATTCCTGCTGGGAATACCATCCAAGTAATACATATAATTGGCGCATACCACCTTTTTGGGGTTTGGCCGAGCTCCTCCTCCTATTTGTGGAGTGCGCCTTAATACTGTTCCACAAATGGAGAGGCCTACAGTTTTCCTCCGAGTTGAGGAGCTTTTTCATGACAGAAATACATTCGGAGATTTGTCATTGCCTGCCTAGGGGTGACCGCTATGAGAATAAACTTTTTCTGTTATTTCACGGAGATTCGAACCTACGCATTTCCGAATGGTAGTTACGTACCAAACCATTCAGTTACGTCTGTAGGGTTACAAAAACTTAGTAAAACCACTAGAAGTCTCACTAAAGCTTGTTAAGCAGAGCAAAATCGAAGTACGCTCGTTTTCCCTCTGATAATTTCAGTTTTTTATGCTTTCTTGAGCTGGCATGTAAAAATAAAAGAGCTTGAACAAATTATTACAGGCAGATAATATATATTAACAATAATAATGCTATTATAATAAAAACAGCAAGGAGCAAGAATCGGGCCTTCTTATAAAATAACCTGCTACCTAGGTTTTGGAGGAGAAACTTCCAACATTGGCTGAATGCTCGGATGGGCTATAAAGCGGCATATTTGAAATTTGAAGAAAATTTACCAATTTTTTTATAATTTGCACAAAGTTTGAAACTTGGATTTATATGCTACTTGTAGGAGAAAGATTTATATTTTTATACAGAAATAGTGCTTAACCGAGTGATAGTCACTCTCAAGCGGGTTGATTTGCTATGGTGATAATAACGATGGTAACTAGTATGTACCTTGCAACTACTGTGAAAATCTGAAGCATTTTGTTTTTCGGATTAAAAAAAAATGTTGGTGTACAAATGTATCATACTTCCGCCGCTTTTTCTCCGAATGGGTTAGTGCGTGACTACCATTCTGTAGTGCCTTGGTTCAAAACTTCGACCATGAAACACCAAATGACAGAAAAAGTTTTTTTCGAATAGCGTTTGCCCCTTGACAAGTAACACTAAACCTCCGAAATATTCCCGCCATGAAAAAAATGAGCAAAAATCAAAAATAAATAATTGGCGTGTGCACTTCAGGTGTTTAGCCGAGTTCCTCCTCCTATTTGGGGGACCTTAAAAAAGGAGGGCAATGAAAAAAGCTTCTCATGAAAAACCATTTATTATTCAGAGGCGGCATAAAACATACGACGTACAAACTCTATTATTATTATTATTATTATTATTAAATTTGTATAATACCAACTTATACAAATATCAGGAGGCAGCAGCACTAGCAGCATGGGCCATCGGCTGTACAAACTCTATTTGCAGAAAAACGTCAAGACTCACACAACGAATTGAAGGAGAAGCTCGAGAAGAATTTCTCGCCTTTTCAGATGATTCATGACATTCTTCTGATGATTCTTTTTGACATACGTTCGAAACAAATGATAGTCGGAAGGAGCAACGCCTGGAGAAAACGGCGGGTGAGGTTGGAGGTCTTACCTATTTTAGTATTTATGAGTATGTCTCCACCACTTTTGCAACATTAGACTGAGCGTTATTATGTTGGGGGCTAACTTGATTGTGTCTCTACTACAGCATCTGTGACTATTTTTCTTTCAAACGAATTTATTATTTAATAGTTCTTAATATATCAGACCGAGTTGGTCCCACAAATTACAGAGCATAATTTTAGTGCCGTGAAGATTCAGTGTGGTGATTAACATTGAAGCATATCCGGACTTTCCCCAAGATTTTCTGTGATCGAATTATCGTAGTAGATATATTTTTCATCGCCAGTGAAGCAACTGTTCACAAGCAAATACTTGCTTTTCAATACCTCTCGCCTTCCACTCCCACAGTACACTTGGCCTTTACTTTTTTAAGTGACTTTTTAGTGACTAAATACTACCAATGATTCTACCAATTCTTTTTGCATTTCACACGAGTCTTCATCAAATAGTGCCCCCTGTTTTTAATCGTCGATAGTTTTGTGCTTACTACCGCTGTGGCAGCCAAAACTTTGAGTGTATTTCTGCAATTTAAAATCTTCTCATAAAAACCGTCTGCGTTCGGAGATGTCACAAAACTATAGAAAAATTAAAGGAAAACATTAGGACGACGGCCACAAATTGAGGAAGAAGTTTCGCAAAACATCGAACGAAAGATGTACGGGACAGTTATAAATATATTTACCGCACACTGCGTAAAATGTTTACATCAATGGATTTATTGTTAAAGTTTTAATAATTTATTTGTTTTTTTATTTAAATTTTATAATTTTTTTATGAAAATATGGCTTATGCTCTTACTAAAACACTATAAATCCAACTTTCATTTCATGTATAAATAAAAAAATCAACAAATTTTCATCAAGCTGTATACTTGAAACTTGATAAAAAAGTGTATAATTTTTTTTAAATTTTTACAAATTTGACTCTTAAATTTGTTTAATTTTAGTAGGAGCATCAAAAAATTGGTAAATTTAAATAAGAAATAAATAAATTGTTAAAACATGCCAATAAATCTGGCAGTGTAGTTATTTAACGCAATTTATATGGTGTAAGTTAACAACTTAAACTGAATGAGCTATAAAAATACTTAGGAGTAATCTGTTTGAAATTACCGAAGTTTTCATGAAATAAGGTAATTAAAAAAAAAAAATTTAAATACCAGTAAAATTGAGAGTAAATGCAGTAGGACCAGAAATAAATCAGTTTCGGACCACAAATATGCAAAATTCAATTATTAGCCCTTCCAGATTGTACGTATGTATTTTGACATTTAATACATATAATCTTAATTGAGCATAAATAAAGCACACAACAGTAAAAGTCAGGTAAGAAGGTTGCTACAACCAATCAGTACCAACAAAAAAACCAAAACAATTATATTAACAACACTCAAGAGGATTTCAAAAAAATAGTAAGCAATGAAAAAATAAACCATTGCTGAAAATATAAAAAAACGAAGGCAGTTATGTGCGTCTCCACACAAGCATACACACATATGAACATATGTAAGCACAGCACAATTAAATATTGGTACTCATATTAAGTGTAAAAAAAAACTGTCAACAAAGCCCCAGACGCACCATATCACACTGTTTACCCGACCGCCAAATCGCAGCTGGCCAACTAGTCCACCTTACCCACTAAACTTGACGCCACTTTTACCGATTTGGGCAGAGATTTAATTTATTTTTGCTCATTTCGTATTTTCATTGATTTCATTCCCTCTTTTCAAAGTTTCATGTTATTTTCGTTTGTCTGTTCGTCATTAGCGTGAAATGACCATAAACAAAACTGTAATTGAATGGAGTAAAATTTACAAGCCATACGACGAAAAAATTAAAAAAAATAAATATAAAATGAAGGCACCAGTACTGCAAGGTAGCGCTGTCGCATCGGCAAGGTGTTTGTATAACGTCGGTAAATGATGAGAAAAGTTGCACGCAAAATAAAACAAAATAAAAAATATCTGTGTATTACAAAATAAAAGCTGCTTGCGAATGTTGAGCAGTGGTCGCAGCTGCCCGCATGCGCACATGACGCATTTGCTCATAACAACAACTACAGCGCTGTAACGAATTCATTGAGTTGTGCGGGCATCCTAAATATTTAATTCAAGTACACTCCAGTGCGCGAATCAGTGCAACTGACTGAAAATTAACAAACAAAAAAAAAAAAAAATAATAATAATATAAATAAAAATCTCAATCGTATTCGAAAACGGAAAATTATTACGGCGCACGATTACTGTGCGGTGGCGGGAGAAGTGGCAACCATTGCCCATTTTTAGAAGTCATGAGGTCAATGCAACTGATTACACTACATGCAACAAACAAGTGCGATGCGTAACTACATACCACATACATACATACTGTATATGAAGAGCCGCAATTGCAATGGTGGAGGAGTCGAGACGCATCGCAAATGATGAGCATGAGCTAGCTGCTGTGTGTGCACAATGGCTGCGCTTTGTTGTCGCAAATCGGGTCGAACTTGTCACCCTATAGACGATGCGCGTACGCGATTTCCTTCAACTGATAGGATTGCTCTGGAGGCGACTGAAAGCTGACAAATTATTCAAAAATACTAGTTTATTAAAATTACTTCATTAAATTGTGGCGCTGATGGAATTTGTTAACTCCCCATTTGCTGGCGACTTAGTTTACGTCCTCGAGACGTTGAAAGTATTTAAATAATTTAAAATATTTTTTGTTTTTTATCTTTTTGGGTATATCTGCAAACGTGTTACGGCCCGTCGCGGCATCTGTATCTGCACTCAATCTCCACCTCCACCTCTACTCATTCGCACTCACATTCGCACATGCCCAATGTGACACCCACTCAACTTAACACAATTCAAATCTACTTGACTCAATTCAATCTGACTTTAAATACCTTTGAGTGGCCGTGGATGCGTACTGAACATCGGTAACGTAGACGCACAGTGATAATAATTGGTAATATTTATGACTAGATTTTTCAAACACAAATAAAACTCAAAAAAATTGGGACCAATTTCGTTAGAGTACATCAAAGTGCGCCACAAAAGGAAGGAATATAAAGGCTGTACGATACATGGTGAAGCGGATCAATTTAATCCCCAATGGAACATAGCGCCTCGAACATAGGATCTTAAGCTCAACATTATTGAAACCTCAATTAGCAATGTACGAACGAGCTAACCAACAGTCTGAAAGCCACGCGGAAAGCATTGGCATCAGATCTGCGGACCCAAAGCTCATCATTTCATACGATTGAGCTCTGAGATCTGCGACCTGCACGTAAGTAAGTAACTGGTAAATGACGGCCCATTGAAAAAGTTACTGGCACAGGGATATTACTATTGAAGGAGGAACCTCTCAACTGATGTCTGCTGGTGAAAATTGAAGGTTGAAGAAGGTTCTTGAGATATGAATATGCTAGACTTTCTTCATTTATCTGAAATCAGGTTATGAAATAGACGAGTGTGCAAACCGAAGCGCTGTAGCTATAATTGATATCGCTTTGCATTGATATACGAAGAACCATGACCAAACGTGTTATGGCTCTTCTGGGGTAAACGGTATAGGCATCAATTCTGTGAAAACTCAGCATTTCTTATACTTGAATTCTTAAATCTGAGTTGTCCATGAAAGCAATTTACAGTTGGCTGATAATAAAATATGTTCAAGCTCATTTGAAACTTAATTCATCTGTTTTCATAATTTTTGTTCAATATCTCTCTTGCGACTAACCTCCTATTTTCCTTGGGGGAATTGGTAGTGTCAGCTTGCTGGGAGTGCAGACCGACTTTTGTGGAAAAAAATAAGATGAAACAAACCTTATGTCATCCGTTGGCTACTTCACAAGAGTGATTTTAAAAGATTAACGGTTGAGATAAATATTGAGTAATATCCGGTAATAATGGGTGGCGCCACATCCATTTTTGGGTAAATGCGTGTTTCTCGATAACAATTTTTCCAATTTTACTAAACTGTCTGAATCTAGCACTTCCTCTCTTATTCTATTACGTTTTAGTAAGTTTTTTTCCAAACTTATAAGTACATACTTTACCCAGCCTATTCCAAATAGTTCATTTTTTATATAATTATAGAGATATACCTGTAGGCATATGCCACTTGAAGTTCAAGTCCTTGCTGCAGTAGTTATTTGAGAGTGATGAGATAGGTTATCACACCATCTTTTCCGTATGAGTAAAGTTCTATTATAATCTATCATCAATATGTCTTGAAAGTAGTAATTATATTGGTGTCTCCCAAGGTGTCGTATAGATCATATTGTCCTATGACCTAAAGTTTTTAATGGTTAAATATATGTTTAGAGGACTCGAAACCACAACAGGCTATTTTTTAACGGCATGAAAATCATCGTACGAAACCTTGCAAAATTCTAAATATTGTATATTTTTAAACGCTCAAAGTAAAAAGTTGGATTTTGTTGTACAGTGATCTTAATAGCAGATGCACCCACTGTGCGTCGTCTGCTTTAGCTTTAGTATATCATTGTGAGAAAAGCGCATCTTATGGCTTTGCAGCATCAATAACTTGTCGCTGACAAATCAACAGCGAAAAGTTGGCACTTATTTGAATCCAAGTAGAGTTGTTCATAGGATGGCGTGAGTGCTCAACGGCGTTGTTGTTGCTACTGCAATTCGATAATAAAATTTAGTATGAGCATTCATACAATTGTCGTTGTTGACATTGCCTGAGTGCTGCCACTTCAAAAGCTTGTACTTTTTGATAGAATCATTCATTCAATCTGTACATTTGCAGCATTTCATAATAGTAGCTATTTTCTTTAAACTCAAGTTAATCACAACACCAACAAAAACCTTGAATTGTGTTAATGACATCTTCTAGTCACTCCTACGATCAAACGATAAATCCACTCATAGGTAATAATAAGTGATTCTTCAATTTTTTCTATCAAAGTTCAAATAATAATACTTAGTCATACAAATAAAATATAAAAACAAAAATGAATTTATTGATATTATCATAGCATCGCAGTTATTGCCATAAGTACATACGTATGTATGTCTGTCTCGAGCTCGAATGCTCATCTTGATAAGTGTATGTATTTAAAGCTATTTATTAGACTTAAAGCTAGTTCCGGTCCAAACGGCAAACGGTTGCAAAGCCATAAAATAATAGTAATTGGCAATGGTTAATAGTTAAGTAAAATCTTTGGCTGTTTGAAAAATCTGCTGTTTGAAAAAATGATGTATAGCGGAATACCGAAAGGGATTATTTTCACACCAATTGCAGGTTCACGTTCACTTCTTCAGCTATATAATTAAATATCAATCATTTGATCATGTATATTTCCTGTCCTAATATACCTTTCAAGAATTATTTTTTATAGAAACAACGATATGAAAACAAAGGCAATCACTTCGACCTTAAATGCTATTGTGTCCTTTACTGTTCACTATACCTCATTCAGGCCCAATTCTTTTAAGAAATCCAAAGCAACAATAGAGTGAGCTGAGCGTATGTGTGTTTTCTTCTTGATCTGGCTTCGGGTTCGGAAAGCAAGTGTGATAATGTCACAGTCGATAGTCAAGTCGCAGAATCGACAGGAGTCAGCAGATCGAAAATTCCTCTGCGTATTCCCAGCTTGATCTTAAATAGGTTCATTAGATGTTCGGTCTCTTTAAATATTGCACTCTCCCAATGAGGATTTTCTTACAGTAGTAGTTATGGCTGGGAGTACTAGCAATTGGGGAAGCCTGTAGGTTACTAATCGCAGATTTCTCTTTTAAGGGCAATATCGCTATTCTTTCGGATAGCCAAGCCACAATCCAGGCGCTGGATGCGACTATAACAACCTCTAAAGTGGTGGAGCAAAGTAGGAATAGCCTCACCAACTTGAGTGAAAACCATAGAGTAACCTTGATTTGGGTCCCGGGACACCGGAACATAGAAGGTAACGAAAAAGATGATGAACTGGCAAGAGGGGGATCTGCCATGAATAGCGCTCTTGCAGTACCAGTATTCACTCCACTAGGTGCGGTCAAGAATGCAATTTCCCTAAAATACCTTCGAATTGCAGATTGTAGATGGAGAGACCAGACGAAATGCAAAACCAGCAGAACGTTATGGTCCACCTACAACCTCAAGCAATCGTTGACATTAATAAACATGAAACGACGGGACACCTGTAGACTTACGGCAGTCATAACTGGCTTCTGGTCTATCGGAGAACAAGCCGCCAAAATGGGCATCCCTCACAACACATACTGTCATAGTTGTAAACAACCGGAGGAAAAAGAAACAATCTTCCATTTCCTCTGTGAATGCCCTGCCCTATGGAAGGACAGAATGTTAACCCTGGGCAAACCGCTGTTCGAGAGTCTCGAGCAACTGTCTGGCGTAGACGTCAACAACCTAATAAGGTTCCTAAACCGCACAGACTGGATATAGTCCTGCTGCAAATAACTGTTAAACTATTTGGTAACGAGGATGTGGCAACAAAATGGTGCGGAAGCGACTAGTTGGATTCTGGATGAATCACCACTCTAACCAACCAACCAACCAACCAGTTATGGCTGTTGTTGTTGTAGCAGCATAAAGGTTTCCCAGAAATGATCTAAGAATACTGCTGGACTGACAGTCCTTTTGCCGAATCGTTCCAATAACATAGAACCGACTGTCGTGTCTTAACTAAGTTTCACAGAGATGTTACAGCTTGAGCTCAGCTCGTCGTGAGCTCACACTAGAGTGTGTTGTCCAAGCCGCAGTATCTCTAGCGAATAGTTCAGTGTTTATGCTCTTGTGGCTCGGGTCCCACATGAGCTGAACGCAAACAACTCCACAACTATTGAGAATATAACCTCATAAGATTATAAAGCTGTGAGTGCATCTTGACTGCCGCTCGGTGAGCTGATTGCGGAAACTGCTTTGCAATTTTATCTCCATTCACAGACTGAAGACATATTATATATGTACTTCTGCTGGGAAAATGACTGGCAGCTTTGCCCTTGGACCAAATATTACCTCTTTTGAAGCAGGAAAGGAGCTCTTCAAACCATTTGAAACCAAAATGAGATATTAAATATTGCATCTCACTTTCGTGAATTTTTTTTAATTTTTTGTAATAAGACCGATAATTTGAGTTGCTGCCGGACCATCGTCAGCGCGTCTTTCTCTGGCTCAAGAGGGTAACGAAGATATTGGTCGAGTGGGGAAGAGCATTTCTTTGCAACTTACAGGAATATCTCGCTAATAAGAATATTGTCATTGTGGGCAATCATGAAATCGAAGTTTTGAAGGACTTGGTTTCTAGCTTGAAGAACAATAACTCTGGCCAACAGTTGCTATTAGGGCTTGGCAGACTAGCTCTCAACAAGCAAAAATTCCAATTTACCAGTTCTTTATTGTGCGAGTCCATATATGTATATATGTAATTGAGGTATTCGACTTGATGTTGTTCCACAAATGGAGGGACCTGCAGGCGACTCCGAACGGCACTGGTTTTTATGAGGAGCTTTTTTAAGACAGAGTTACACTTGGAGGCTTGCCATTGTTTGCCGAGGAGCGACTCCTAATAGAAAACGTTTTTTCTTTACTTGGCGTTTCATGCACGGCGATTCGAACCTCTGCACTTCCAAATGGTAGTCACGTACCAAGCCATTCGGCTACACGATCAATATATTTAATTCACGAAAAATTATATAACACTAGGACCATTCGAGAACTATTCTAATGAAAGATCGATGGGTCTGTTAGCTGAGTGTCGAAAAAGTAAGAACCTGTCTGAGCTCTATATTAACATGGACATAGTAAAAGTAGATAGTAGATAGACATCGATAAAAATATAAGTATATAAAGGGTGGTTAAGTTTTAAAGGCCGGTGTTGATATTGAATAAAATACAATTTTTTTAGGAAATTGTAATGGAATCGTCATTTCTCTTTATTATGATAATATTTGTATGGCTCAATTACGTATGGAACAAAATATCGGCCAAATGGCTGCCGGGACCGGTACACCTCCACCCGATGGTCTAAATTTTCGATGACGCTGAGGCATAATTGAGATTCTATGCCGTTAATGTGACGAATTATCTCATCCTTTAGCTCTTGAATTGTTGCTGGCTTATCGACGTACACTTTATCTTTCAAATAATCCCAAAGAAAGACGTCAAACAGTGTCGTCGACGCTTAGGTGTGGTTCACATCCAACATCGGTCCTTGAAATTTATCCACCCTATATAATGTCTGGCTGGTCTTGACTGAAACGTGTTTAATGATTCATTTTGTTCTCGAATTTATTGTTGAACAACGAAAGCGAGCGCGCAGACGAACCCCTGGCAGTCGGTTCTATATTACGTAATCCTTATTGACTTGGGGTTTTCCCGACCAAGGGCTGCCGTTTCAGCAAACCAACCATTTTAGTTCGATGAACCCAAGGAATACCGCGAATAGATCATGCGAATGGAAACCGTGATCAATAAATTATCGGCGCACTTCGCAAAGGATCGGTGCAACTGGCATAGTTTCTTGGTCTCGATCATACACAAGATTTGCGATATTGCAATAAATTTACAATACTTGTAGATGCAAATACATATTCTGCGCGGATGTATGGTATAATAGTTTGACTGGGGGTCGTTTTGATTTATATTTACATGATTTTTGATTTGCCTTTCGCTTGCAATAATTAGCCTCCATTGGTTTGCAGTAATTGACTGACATGCAATGATAAGTGATACTTTCATTGATCGACAGCATCTAACTGGTGCGCTAAGTTATATGTAAATATTGGAAAAACAACAATCACAAGGACAACAACAACTTAGTGTAGAATAGAATAAGAATAAAAAGGCGGATAGATATTGCATTGTTTTCACACTTGAATCTATTTTAATTTTTCCTGCGACGCGAGTCGATGCAACATAAGTTTATTTAGAAAATTGGCTATAAATTGATTTCTTGCCATAAATTGATTTCATGTTTTCATACAATTTATGCAAAATGCAAAACAGAATGAAGGCAAAATGAAATCGTTTTAAACGTAAAATTGCAAGAGCACAAAAAAAACAGAAAAATAAAATGTTGTAAATGCGACAATCAAATGCCATAGATGTCATGTTGTACGACTTAAATGTGGCACGCATTGGCATGCAAACGTATATTCATACATACGTGTCCAAAGGCATATGTACATATACTTATGCATATATGTATATCTAAAGGCATGTGTGTAGTTATGTGTGAAATGTGTGTCTTTTCAGCACGATTTCGCCGCTCACAAAGAATTGGCGAACATTTAACAGTTCAATAACAAATTTCGCACAATTAAACAATAGAAAACAGCCAGCAGCAAAATTAACAACAGCAACAACAAAAACAAAAACAAAAATTCTGGTGTCATTTGTCAAATGCAAACTGCAACAGAAAAATATTGCCGCAACTTGATTACATAGATACAATTAAAAGACGAAACACACACACGCACACACAGTCAATAACTGAATGGAATCTTATTTTATCGCCGCCGAGCAAATGAATTGTGCGAAAAATAACACTTGCCGCAATCTGCAATGTATATGTGAGTATAAATATGCTTGTAAGCAGGAATTGAGCAAACAAGCCACACAGGATTAAAAGATATTTGGGGTGCATGATGTTGCAAATTTTTGGTAATGTTTGCAATTTTGTGCAATTTTATGCTGAGTAACTGAAGTGTGGACTTGACTTATTCCGAATTGCTGCTTGTGAATGAAGCTGCCTATATACAACAGTTGTACAGAAAACAGTGCATACCAAAAGTTTTCGTTTATACTGAAAAAAGTAAATTATTAAAAACAAAAAATTGTTGTGTCTTTCAAAAAATTTATTAAATAAAAATAAAAAATAAAAACAAAAAATAAAAAAAAAACAGGGAGTTCGACTCACTATATATATATATATATTATTGGCGCGTACACCCGTTTTGGGTGTTTGGCTGAGCTCCTCCTCCTATTTGTGGTGTGCGTCTTGATGTTGTTCCACAAATGGGTAGGTCCCAGTTTCAAGCCGACTACGAACGACAGATATTTTATGAGGGGCTTTTTCATGGCAGAAATACATTCGGAGGTTTGCCATTGCTTGCCGAGAGACTTATTGACGAATCGGGTAATTTATTTGTTTCTTATTTAATTTTACTATATTTCTGAAATATATTTCTTTCTCCTACAAAAGCCGTTATTCCCAAGTTTCAAACTAATTGCAAATTTAAAAAAATTCAATAAATTTTCAAGCTTTTAATCAGAGTTCTTAGACAAATTTCGAGTATGCAGCTTTATAGCCCTTTGAGTTTTTATAAAGGGTGATCAGATTGGAGGTACTTTTTCCAATAGAATATTTTTGACAGATCACGTGTGTCTACTGCCAAACGGAATACATAATTTTTTTCAGTATTAATTGACATTTCATCTTGGAAAGACTTACGCCACAACAACGTTTACATCGTAAAATTGTATACTAAAATCTACGCTCTGCGAAAAGTGTTCATTGCGCGCTCAGGACAACTTATGGTGTTCAGCGATGAGGCCCATTTTGGCTTAATGCTTACGCCCATATAAGCAAAATTGCCATGTCTGTGAAGCAGAGCACCCTAAAGCCATTCAAGAACAGCCATTACGTCCATTGAAAATAACCGTTTGGTGTGGCGAATAGGCTGGAGGAATCATAGGCCAATATTTCTTCAAAGACGAAGATCGCGCCAATGTAACAGTGAATGGCGAACGCTACCGCACCATGATAAACGACTTTTTGAAAATAGGTCCATTTTTCTATAAAAGAAATTATATTTTAAAAATAAAGGGGTTTCCAATAACAGGTGTTATTTTGAATAGCCCGCTATTTCGGTAGATGTCACTTTTGAAGCTGTCATTTTTTGATATTTGACAAGTATTATAGAAACTACGCCATTAAGAAAAATGGAACGATACACGCTTAAACAACGCATTGAAATTATTAAAATTCACTATAAAAATGGTGAAAATTTGGCAGAGACGGTTCGTAAAACTCGAACATATTTGGGTCATCGTGAATCACCTTGCGGTCCGAATACAGAAGTTGGTGTAAAAAATCCGAACTGTTGGGACAAGTTAGTGATGTGAAGAATAAAACCCGTGCACGTCGCTCAAGAACAGTCGAATATATTGATGTTATAGCCGAAAGTGTTGACGAAAACCCAGGTTTGTCCATTCCTCAGTCGTTCTTTGGAATTAGGCATTCCACAAACGTCATTACACCATATTTTGCATAAAGATTTGGGTATTAAGGCTTATAAAGTCCAGTTAACACAAGAACTCAAGCCGATCATCAGTAACGCTGAGTCTTTGCTGATTGGGTCGTTGAAATGCATGAAAATGATTCGGAATTCCATCGAAAAATCATCTTGAGTGCCTCGGTGGCTTTGTCAACAAGCAAAATTGTCGGATCTGGGGCTCAGAAAATCGAAGAGTTATTGTTTAAAAGCATCTCTATCCTCAACGTGTGACTGTTTGTTGCCGTTTATGGTCCTGCGGAGTCATTGGACCTTACTCCTTCGAAAATGAAGCTGGAGCAACAGTTACAGTGAATGGATTGCGCTATCGAGAGATGATTAACGATTTTTTATGGCCGGAATTGGATGGTATTGATCTGGATAACGTTTATTTTCAACAAGACGGCGCTACATGCCACACAAGCAACGAAACCATTGATCCTTTACCAAAATAACACCTCTAATTGGAAAACCCTTTATATTGTTGTATCTGAAAATCATTACAGTGTCCTAATCGGTCCTAAATCATTTTTAGCGAAAGTCTTAAAATATAATAAATTTTATATGAAGACATTTTAGGTCTATGAAATCACTTTAGCCCTTTTTTTGAAATTGTGTAACGAAAATTGCAACTAAATTTTTAATTAGCCGTTTCGTTACTTGGATGGTACACTAGTAAATTTTTCCCCTTGATGAGTTATTTCTGTATTTGAACAATTTTAGAACTTGACGCTTAGCAAACTCCTGCCTTTTTGGTCTAACGCCAAAACAAAAATGATCCGTACATCTTGAGGACTGCGCTCCTCGTGTCAGTTTTTAGGCGTGAGGAGAGCAACCGTTGGGTCTTATTATTATTATTATTATTTTCAATAATAAGTTGACAGTCCTCTAGGCTCGCGTTAGTTTTTGTAAATTTGCAAATATTGGACTAGGTAGATAAATCAAACGTTAGTAATTTTCGGCAAATTATCAGTAAATTTAAGAGTCCGAAAAACAATTAAAGACATATTGCGATTTCAAGAATTTAGATAGAAGTTACTTAAAAATTAATTTCATTCATTTTATATGTAAACAAAAACGTTTCATAAATTTAGTTTCTTAATATCAATACATTTCTAATGAATTTTAAATACAAATCTTGTACAAGTTTCTCAGAGCAGGTTTCAATATGGAGTAGGTAGCGTTTTCCATGCCACTGTATGTTGTACGCTTTTTTATTTACATAACAGCCACTTAATATCCAAGAGAATGTGTCGTAGGTCATTTTTATTATTATTAATGGCTTTGTGTCAGTAATTGCTGCTTAACACTGACTAAATTTGAATCCGTAGTAAGTACATACCTGCAGGTTGTTGAGTTGAGTTTTGCAGACTTTCTGAAATGAAAATAAAATAAAAAATGTCTTTTTAATTCATATTAATTTATTAATGCCAGTCGAGACACATTTATTCTAATCAGTAGGCTTGTAGTGGGAGGTGTGCTGACTTCCGGATAAAGAAGAAATAACTCATTAAAATTAAGAAAAAAAACTTCAAGTTAAGACGTTGGTGTCTTGCTTTCATGATACTACATATATTATGTATGTTTGTATATTAAGTATTAAAATTTGTATAGAAAATCAAAATATATTTCAAAAGAAATTGTTTCAATATGCATCCGTGCTTGTCGCCAGCTCAAGTGAAAATAAATGTTGCGTGGTGCAATCAGCCTAAATTACTAAACTGGAGATCGATTTATGGGTTAACCCTGATTTGATATCCAATTGAGTCGCGCGTCGCTCGAGTTAATTGACAAAATTCTTGGGAAATATGCCATGGCATTAGATTGAAGTTGGATGCTGCCTATGACATCATCTTTCTATACTGGGATGGCTTCAACACAATTAACTATTTCTCGATGACCGTAGTTGGTTATGCTTATAAGTATTTGAATTATTTTCGCAATCCTCAGGACATCCATTGTTAGCTTTACAGACATTTAGGTTAAGGCCGAATCGCCTTAACGACTGACCTGATACTTTTAATTAGTTTCAAACTGTTTTGACTTATCAAAAAATAAGGGAGTTGCCTTACTTTAGAATACACTGCCTCTTTCGCCTCCAGATATTAAGTAGATGCAGGTGTGCTAAGCTCACGGAGTCCTCGCGTGAACTTCGGGATTACAACAAAACTCCTTGAGGGATCCCAGGCTGAAAAGCACTTTAGTTCCTCTCACTGCAAAAGGGTCTGACCCATCAAAAATAAAATCAATTTGTTTCCGATTTTTGGAGGTATTTGAAATCGGTATAGTTCACGTAAACCTTCAAATTTTTTGGTCAAAGCCTTCAAATATCGCACCCTTAATACAAAGGGTCACAACTCAAAATTTTCCACACTCGAGCTTGACTTGTTTACAGTGGCACAGAAAACAAACTATGTGACATATCACGCTGAAATTTGCCATGTAAGCTTATAACAGTCCTACCAAAAACAAAAAATTTATTTTTGCCATATGTTATCCGCGGACCGTTTTATTGATAACGTCTCGTTCATATTTGAGCAGAAGGTACATTTTGAGTTGTGACCCTTTTGTATTTAGGTGCGATATATTAAATGTTATAAGCCCGCTTGCAAGCACCAAACTGCTTTGGATTATTTGGAAATACATACATATATATTGGGTATGGGAATAAGTTTCCGCACTCGTAAAAGAGGTGTCGCTGCTGATACTATTTCTATGTTCGCTATAGTGATATATTGGTGATTTGAAGGTGTATACATATGTGAGGTCTCCATCGCAGTAGTTGACATTCGTTTGAAACGTAAATATCCTTTTTTATCTGCTTCAAAAATGTTTACGTTCGTCCCGAAAAAGCAGTATTTGCGGGAAGCCATACTTCATTATTACCTTTTAAAGAAAAGTGCAGCTGAAATGTGTCGTATTTATGGTAATCACGCTCCATCAAATACAATGTGTAAAGACTGATTTCGACACTTCCAAAGTGGTATTTTCGACGTGAGTGATAAAGAGCATGAAAGGGCACCGAAAAAATTCGAAGATACTCAACTATAACAATTATTGGATGAAGACGCATGTCGAACGCTTGATCGGTAAGCGTTTGCACGCGATGGGAATTGTCCAGAAGGCAGGTAATTGGATGTCACGTCAATTGAAGGAGAGGGATATCGAG
This sequence comes from Anastrepha fraterculus, assembly GCA_037575425.1. Taxonomy (NCBI): domain Eukaryota; kingdom Metazoa; phylum Arthropoda; class Insecta; order Diptera; family Tephritidae; genus Anastrepha; species Anastrepha fraterculus. The sequence continues at coordinate 18,309 of JAYXIM010017213.1, forward strand.
AGACGTTTGGTGATATATGAGAGGCTTTTTGAAGGCCAGAAAAGAAAAGGTTTTTTGCATCGGATCGTCACTGGCGATGAAAAATGGATCTATTATAACCCTAAGCGTCGAAAATGTTGGAGCCTGCAAGGTGAACCAGGTCCATCGATAGCTAAAAAAATATTCATGCTTCAAAGGCTGCTGTTGTTTCTGGTGGAGTCAGAAAGGTGTCATCGATCATGAACTCCTTAAACCATCACTGGCGATCGTTACCGACTGCAGCTAATGCGTTTGAATCAACCTCTCAAAGAAAAGCGACCAGAATGACATGACAAACTGACTTTGCCGCATGACAACGCCAGGCCACACGTTACTAAATCGGTCCAGAAATATTTAGAGGGACTGAATTGGGGAATCTTGCCCCACCCTCCGTATTCCCCAAACATTGCACCCTCTGACTACCATCTGTTCCGATCAATGCAGACAACCGTTATTTGGAGCAAAAATATGTTTTGGATAGGAAGGTAATACCACATCGAAGACTGATACCGCCTATTCAAATGACTCCCTACTACATATCAACAATTGATGAGATTGAAGCAAGTAATTGAAGCAACCGGAATTGATCAGTATAAAGAGTAACGTGTTCTATTGGGGCAATGCCAGACTAACCATGGAAAAAAACATGTAAATTTTGCTAAGATTTTACACTACCCGCCGCCGTTGCCGAACGCATTTATGCGTGACTATCATCTGGTAGAGCCTGGATTCGGAACCTACTATGGACATAAAACACTAAGAGATAGTAAATGTATTTTCTAACACCGGTCTGCCCTCCGCAGGTAACAATGCCAAACCCTCGAATGTATTACTGTTATGAAAAAGCTCTTCACCCAGGTACCATTGAGGAATAACAACAAGCCAACAACCACAAATAGGAGGAGGAGTTCGGAAAAACACCCTACGAAGGATGTATACGCTAAGTCTATTGTTCAGTTATTTTACAATTTTTTCAAAGTTAACTTTTTTATGAATTTTGAGCTGTTTCTAAAAGTGAGGAAATTTTGGGGTTCGGTTCCGAATCCCCATTGCCGCCTAAAGTTTTAGGGTTTTTGTTTTGATTTTTGTTGTTGTTTTTATTATTGTTATTCATGATTTTAAAAGGTTCCCACTCGGAGCCGCTATCCAAAACTCGAACGTGAAGTCGTCGCTAAGTGATCCTATGGTTATCTGTGCTGAGGCAGGGAAGCCGTGCTGGGGTTGACGCATACCCTTACGAGGCCTGCATTCAGAGCCGGACGCAAAGCGGGAGTCATCTCAACCACACCTACACCACCAACACAATGGCGACGACTTTGGAACGTACTCCGAGGCCTGCCAGGGTTTAACGGGCGGGGGCAGTCACGGCATTGGACTACCAGCCATTTCGGCTGAGTTTCACCCCAACGTACTCAGGTGGCAGAATGCCGCAACCACCAGCTCAGGATTCAAAGTTCAGGTCCGGAACATGTAAGCCTAGCCATAGAGAATGCAGGGTCGTCACTGTTCAGGTTTAGAGCCGTTACGGGAGGCGATATGCCCTACACCCCCTGCACCTAGTACACCTTGCAATTTAGATAAATTTACATTGGTTGAGGTACTACTTTGTTTTTTAATTCAGTAAACTGCTGAGCGTATTGCTTTTTATAAATTTTCTTGTTATTAATTTTGCTGATTTTGTCATCGAAACTCATCCCCACACGATTTACTTAATATTCAATTCCATGTACTTAAATAGAATTTTAATATGTTTTCGTTAAGTATTTACGTATCTATGTATGTACGTGCATTTTCATGTGTTCGTACGCCGGTGGGTACTCAGTACTCGTATACTGAAATATTTTTATTTTTTGATTGATATGAATTTACACCCATCCACTTGAGTATTTGCTTATTTATAGACACTCAGTTATGCAGCTAAATACATTGACAAAATACATAAAATGCAAATGCATTTACTGTTATGCTTATTTTATTATTTTTTGTTGCATTAAAATTTCAAGCTTCATAATAACTTGCAGCAAACTTCCATCCAACTCGTCGCTTCTTTATACACACATGTATACACAAATATGCGCATATGTGCATATATACAGACACACATTCACACATATGTATATAACTAACTTTAACTAGCGAACCTGCCAAGTGAGACACCCACACCTGTGTGTTGAAAAATCAAATGAAATCAAATTGAATCGAAACGAATCAAAATGCGTCATGCTCGATAAATCAACACTTGGCAATCCGTATTGGTGTACTCGTACATATGCAGATAGATACGTGGATATATTATTTGCAGAAAAGGCTTGTCTATAAATGGAATTTTTCTGCTGAAATACAACTTCGATCTAAAAAAACAATGAAACACGATTCGACTATTTAATATTAAAAACAAAAAAAATGTATTTCAACTAAATTACTGGCATATATTTCTGTGCGGTGCAAACCTACATATCTACATCCATGCATAGAATACAAAAGAATATATGTATATATGTATAAACACATACATCTATAAGAATATCCTACTATGTATACGACAAGTCGCTTGTTATCTTTTTGATTTAACATTCGCTTGAAGTCAATATTATTTTTTGGTTAATAGTTTAAAAATAGAACTTTGCATATCCCCCACCAGTATTTGCCATATTTGTCATTTTATCGAGAGATCAGGCCACACTTTAGTTGAATAAAAAAATCAGAAATAAGAAGCAATGAAGTACAACTCTTAGCTGTCATACGGAAGTGTACCCGTACGTATAGTCGTAGGCTGATTCCATTGATTAAATCTGGCGATATGCGCTGCTCAAATTGACCGCCTTGTATCAATTTTTTTATGTGCATACATATAGTATGTATGCATGTAAGTTTGAATGAACGAAAGTAAAACTTGTACAAAGTATTGAAGGACAGCTGAGTGGCAGGTCTGTGAAAACTCGTGAAAAACATTTACATATGTAAGTACATACATGTGGTATAAAAAATGGCAAGAATCGAATTGTACAGTGGGGTGAAGAAGTTGTGCAACAATTCAATCGTGTACTTTTCCAGTTTTGCCTTAACTTTTACTCATATTATATCAGGTACTGAATATAATTGTCTGAATATTTTCAGGATATTTATGGTTTCTTCGGTAGGTAGTGGTTGGATGTGAACAAGTTTGATTTCATAGTAATAAAATAAGTCTGACATTAGTCTAGAAGAGTTCAAGTACGGAAGAAGTTGACCTTTATGGGTATTATATCAAGCACATGAATCTATTTTTTTTTCTTGATATTTTCTTCATTAATTATATGATCGTCGCATTTTTTGACAACTTCCAAAATCATCGCTACTTTATGTCTTACATAGTTATCGAGTTTAGTTAAGATATCTCAAATTGCACTGGATTTAAAAATAAATTGTCCCTCAAAAATTAAAGAAATTTCATTATTTTCCAAATAAATAAATTGGTTTTAATTTTTAATTTTCAATTTTTGTTTTAATTTTTAATTTTTATTCCTGAATGCACTCAAATAATTTCACATTCTTTCAATTAATTCTAATGAATCTCTACTACTATAATACAATACTAGTACTGCTTTTTTTAACAAGGATTTAAAGATGGAAGCTATTCTTATGTTGTATTTTTTACTTAAATAAAATAAATTAATCTTAAAAAGAACCAAACTATACCAACATTTTCGACATTGAATAAATCGCTAAACAAAAATTAAAATTAATAAAAAAATTAAGAATTATTAAAATTAAATAAAATAAAATTAAATAAATTAATTAAATAAATTAATTAATTATTTAAATAAAATAAAATTATTAAAATTAATTTTAAATTTTAATTTAATATTTTAACTTTTTTTAATTTGTTATTGTATTTTTTTAGTTTTTTAGCATACATCTTATACTCAATCCTACAAAAAAACAAATTATCTGAAAAAGTTGCTACGATGCAAATGGCAAAATACTTAGATCACTTGACATACAATCGCTCCCTTATTCGCTTATGTTGTAAAACTAATACTAAGAAAAGCTTGATAAATTCTCCACCAATTTGTGGTGTACATTCGAAGAGGAACCACTAGAGAATTATGCCACCTGCACTGCAGATGGCTTTCTTCTAATTAATTTATAGTAGTCTCAATCATTTGCCACCGGTATAGGTACGAACATAAATAACTGTTTACCATATATGCATTTTCTATTTATTGCCCCAAGTGAGCTCTGAACGTGTGACTTTCTTATCATTAGCTGTTAAGGCACAAGCGAAGGCGACTACTTCGATTTTATTTAAAATCTGGTTCGTTACCTCAGGCGTAACAAAAGGCACTTTTTAACATACGCCCCATAAGCTACTGGATCTGTAGTCAGGGGTGGATCCTCTTATGGTGATCATATCATATATATGCATAGAAAATGCAGGACGATTTTTCAAATAACACACATACATGAATACGTGTGAAATGAGCGGGCGGAATTCTGTTGCTGAGTTCCCGGTAACGTGGCAGCCGAAGTTACTCGTTCAGTTTTGTTTTTCACCATAGATGAAGGTCAAAACTGGTAATCTATCATACTTAAGTTATTACTAAAAAATCAAAAAAAAAAAAAATTTGTTTTTAAATTTCGAAAATTTTTAAAATAAATGAAGAAAACAAATTGAATAAATTAAATATAATTGCTTCTCAAATATTTTTATTTAAAGAGTATATTTTTTCCTGAAAAGATTTAAATTTTCTTTTTTATTTTAAAAATAGCCTAAGAGATTTCATTTCAAAAGTATCTATACTATAATTTCCGATATTAAATAAATCTCAAATTTATTAAAATTACAGGGAATTGTATTCAGAAGAAGAAGTTATGGAATAAGAAGTTATGGAATAAGAAGTTATTGTACTCAAATGTACACAACAAAAAAAAAAAAAACAATTTTGAAATAATTGAAGGCAGTATCCCAAATATTTATACTGTATATAAGTAGATCACTAAAACCGCCGAAATAACGAGATTGTTTGGAGGCAATAAAATAAGAATATAAGAAAGCTCTTTGCTTTCATGGCAACAAGACGGACTTTTGTGGCCTACAAGCATCTTAATTTCAGTAGCCTGTCTCACCTAACCTAATGGTAGATGCTTAAACCAATCAACATAAAAAATAAATTAATATTAAAACACAAAAATAAATAAATCTTATAACACATTCTTGAGTTAAATATCTTCAGTCAAATATTGGTCATTTGCCAGGCCTAGTATTTAGTCTATCACAATTTTTTCCAGCTAACTGTATATAACTATGTGAATGACTAATCTAGCTTTAAAGTTTTGAATGAATCAAAAACTTTGTAAGTACATATGCTTTTCATCAGACTTCTGCTTAATAAAAATAAAATAAAGGGGGCTTTTGATAGATGTGCCCACACAGAAATGGCAAAAACTGAAACCTTAAGTCAATGCCAAATTAAAGCACCAACACAATCCCAACAGTAGTTAACCAGCAAAGCGTGTGAGTAGTTTTTAGACACGCACACATTAAATAGTTGTGTACATATGTATGTATGCATGTATGGAGTTTGGCACGATGTGACCGGCTTTGAAGCAAATGCGCACGAGAGGCATAGGGAATACAATATGCGGCATGTAGTGCGCGATTGCTTCGGCTCGTATTGCAGCAGCAGCAAAACACATGTGGCCAGCCTGCAGCGGCCCTCGAATGGGGTCACGATGGCGCGCATGCGTTCAACTGATTCACTGCACTGAATGGAACATGAACGTGAACTCGAAACCTAAACCTAAGCGAACAGAAGCAAATATGTTTTTCTATGTTAAGTTGTCGATTTATGTTAATCAGTCATTAAATTAATTTACACAACACTAGCTGCTATATGGCTATATTTGTGTATGCACTATATGCGCGTTTGTGCACTTGCTAGCAAATGATAAATGTTTTCTTAAAACATTCGAATTAATTTTATCTCGAAACGGTTTTGTGATACGAGTATCAACAACAAAGAAATTTGTAATAAGCAACAAATAAAAATTAAATTTTTTTTTTTTAATGTACTATAACACTATTGTATTAGCTGCATTTTTTATGCATAAGATATCGCAGCTTAATGAGATGTTCGGTAGCATATTTAGATATGATTTTAAAGTTTTTCATTCCAATGTCGCTCAGTGAATTCCTCGAAAGTGTTGAGATTTATCAAGACTAGTCTTGAATTCCTCACAGTGTATGTAAATTATGTGTTCAATTTCAGTGATAACGGGAGAAAGACGAGTTGTACATCTTAAAAGTTTGGAATACCCATGATTACGAGTATACAAGTCATAACGATGCCTATTTTGTTTATTTGGACAAGGTTATTGGCATCAATACAAGCAAACGCCATAAATGGCATTAGCCCAATGTTTCAACAGTTAGAGTATAGCTATTCCTCGATTCCGTTCGGTTCGGTTAATATCAGTTATTAAGAAATTATGCAGAGAAGAGACTGGGCTCTCTGAAAAGATTTTTGACAAATGCTACGAATTAAAGGTGGTCAAATCTCGACCCTTTTTCGGAACGCTTAGAAAATTAGATTTGTTAAAAGAGAGCTGAATTGTTACTTCAAGATTAAGTTTAAAAAATGTGTCCCGAAAAATGTATCGAACTAGAGAGCAAGACTTATAGGACTTGTTTTTTTCCAATGAAATTTGAGTATATCACAATGATGTAAGCAAAATACCGAGGTTTATACGACCCAATACTTATTAGGTAGACAGAAATTTACGCATTTTTACCATTCCTCTTTTTTTTAAGATTTTGCACTTTCATATACAGTGGTAAAAAATGGACTCAGCTATTTCAAGAAGGGAAAGAGGTCGGCGAAAACGACTCTTACCCGAGTGACGGTAGTAACCGAAGAAAACTTCCAAAACGTATAAAAATTGGTACTGCCAAATTGAAAAAAAAAAGATAGATGATAACAGAAGAACTAGAGATAAGCAAAAAAGGAATTGGATGGATTCCACACAACCACTTGTACATGAGAAAAAATTAGAGTACGTTGGCTACCACGAATGCTCACACCACAAATTAGCAAGCAGAGTTACAAAGATCGGGTTGTGAGTAAAACCTTAAATACCGTGACTTCTTCCTTTTCTGACGACAATAAGATGAAGACGACCGTAGAAAACCTTTGCCAACAGAATCCGAAAGAATATTTCTTAGTAGTATAAATACGTTGTATTCACGATGTGGAAAGAGTATTTCACTTGAGGGGACTACATTGAAAAATACTAATTATAAAAAAATATGAAACAATACTTTTCATTCATTAAGTACTTGGGATGGGTAGCTCAGTATATTTTCAGGAGTTGACTCATTGACTCCTACTCACTTTAAGGAGTCAGTAACTCATTTGACTCTTCTTTGAATATAACGAGTGCGTTCATTTGTTTAACACCATATACTCTGCTTGTAGTGTATATGATGCCTTGACTCATATTTTCGAGCTTAATGCCAAGGTTTGAATGTGGATCGCAAATTAACGGATATTTGTAAACATTTAAAAGTAGCATTCGAGAGCAAATTATTTATGATTATTAATTATGCACATTTACAATATTTAATGTACAGGTGGTCCTGATGTCACGAAATACTAATTATATGTGGCTGATCTTTATGGAGGAGAAGAATAAAATAGTGCAAAGCCGACACTGCAGCTAAAATTTTTCTGTGACAAATCCGCATGTAACGCAATATCTAACTCGCAATATCAATAGTAACCACCCATCGCAAAGAATTGTCGGGAAAGAGCCATCAATAAGACTGGGCGCGGAAGTAAATAACAGCAATACCGCTCCGCAGGTACAAAATGTGAGTGTGTCGAAGTAAAAGAAAACCTTGCCCATTGCTAAACACTGTTCCTAAGTATGAAGAGTTATGTTGATAGAAATTGAGTGATAAATGAGTGAGTGAGCTATAAATGAGTCATTGGTAATCAACTGAGTTACATATTTGTTTGAGTGGGAGTCTGAGTAATTCACGATTCACCGTTGCGAGCATTGAGTAAATTATTACTGCAAACATATCAGCCGCTTCTATCATTGTGGTGAATGTCCAAAACAGTGTATTAAACGAGCTACATCAAGAAAAAACGTGTTTGCGTCATATTAAAAAAAAGTCTTGGTTATTCTTCACCAAACATACATTTTTGTTTTCATCTATGTGCTTTTTTATTGAGTTTGAATAAAGAATAAAACTAACTGTATTTATTTTGTGAGCTCAAAAAAAGTTAGCGATAATAATAATACCAATTAAATAAAATTATGTATAAGAAATTAACGAATTCTAAGCCAAAGCTCAGTGCTTATGTCGTTTGATTATAAACACTATGCAATAAACGGTATTTTAAGTGACATCAAGGATAGAAAAAGGACTGATAGATCAAAAACTGCACTTTCTGTTGAGATTATTGCTGGTGTAGCGCAAAGTGTTGCTGAACAACTTTCAGCATCGATATCTCGACTCTTAGGCGGATTTTACCTGTAGACGTGCTCATGGTGGATATTTAAATGTTGTAATTTTTCACATATTTAATTCAATTGTTAAAAGCCGCATTTTGAATAAAAGTAGTGAAACGGGGAAGAAACTAAATTTTTATATTTTTTATTTTAGGCGCCTCTTTTGAAAGACCCTTTGCTTATTCATTTCTAATAAAGTTGCTTACAAAACCCATCACGCTGCACACTAGTATAACTTTATTATAAAAGTCGTTCGTTACTTGCGGGAAATATAAAGCGCTGCCTCTTAACTATAAAAAAACAAACACTGCCAACTCAAAGGTAAACGCCATATACCCTCAATTGTTGTAGGCCAGTTTATGTAAAACTGGACTTTGCTTCGAGTTGTTTGCAATTATTTTTAATACGTATTTCCTCCTGAAGATTTCATGGTAATTGCTTCAAAAGAAAAAATTAATCTATTTATAATACTGAAGTATTTATTCGACCGATGATATATCGTCTGTATATTTTGACAATTCAAAGTTAAGGTCAGTGTGGCAATTGGAATGTTGTTTGCAATACTAACACACATACGATACCTAAATAAATGCGGCGATTGGCTGGCGATGGCGTTGAGTGGTCAAAATGTCAAGTGCAAGTTGAGGTGTTGCTGGTAATTAAAGTGCACTGAACTTCACACCATGAATAGTTAAATTTTAACAATATTGTTGTTGTTGTTTTGGTAGTGATTGGTAGCATTGCTTTTGTTTTTGAAGTTTGATCCAGTAGAATATAAGTTTGGTGAATGCTGCAGTTCGGAGGTTAAGTAAATAAAGGAAAAAAATACAGTTATTTATTGTGGTCGGAGTATATTTTTATTCTTCGGGCATGCATATACGAGTATGTAGGTATACCATATATTTATGTATATGTATGATGCATATGCAATTATGGCGTACTATCCTACTGCTGATGAACTCTTGACTTTGGCTTTTACCATCGAAGGATTGCTTTCAACACAAAATTCGTAATTAAATAAGCATACGATTACATAAATTCTATAGCCAATTTCTGCACAACTACATATATACACACTTGTGACTTAATTAAGTTATTAATTCATGAATGAAATGACAAATTAGCGTGAAACCCACTTGTATAGGATACGAGTATCATTTATTCAGACAATCGCTTTTGATTTTTTGTTTTTTCTCCCCGCTACAAATGAACATTCACGCTCAATTAAATCCATTATTTAGTATTTATATTGATTGCTAGAATTTATTATTGTTAAGAAAAAAATAAAAAATTACAGATATCTGCGTTGTAAATAAATGCACTTTAAATTACCTTCACACTGGAAACTGCTGCCTTGCTGTTGTTGCTGTTGCTACTAGTGACTGCTAGGAATTGCATAAGTAACAAAGCAATATTGAACAATGCCACAAATCCAATAAACAGTAATAACAAAGCAAATTGTGCTAATAAAGTGCACAATGTAGCAAATTAGCATGTGTGACAAGAGCAAATAATTAGACGAAAAAACGTGTACACATTTTTATGTTATTTTACTAGAGATGATGTACCGCAAAAGATTACACTAACTCAAGAATACAACATTTTGTTACAACATCTGTTGCTAGTTTATCTTGAACAACATTTTTGACTGGCTGATATTAGATGATATTACACGATCCCAGTGGCACTGCTCAGCGTCCATTTCACACCATTTGTGAGCTGATCTTCATTTTGACGCAAACTTAGACAACACAACTACCTCGTATGCTTCATGATGAGCAGAATGCAGAGATGTAGCCAACATCAGACCGTTAACCGGCTCTCATGAATTTTGAAGGAAGCAGCTGTCAAGCTGACTTTACCGGAGTCATGATGATAGCGGTTTGTTTACGAAAAAACTGAGAAAGTGTTTTTACATATCTATTTTCGGCACTGTTTGCAAAGATGATTTGATATACCGTTAACTCAATGAGTTGTTGCACACGCGAATACACCTATTGTTTGTGCAGATCTAAGTTTGAATTTGCTGATACCAGAAACATCTAAAATGAACGAGTACTCCATATTTTACATGAAGAAAAGCATATGAAAAAGCACATTCGTTAACGTTTTAAAAAGTGGTGAAACAGTATTCCATCGAGCTTCAAAAAACAAATAAAGAGATGGTATAAAATTATTGGAGTACTATTGGAATCAGTGTATGAAAAGTGGGAGGGCTATATTGTTAAAAAAAAACGAATCTCATTCTTTTATTTTTGCTTTCTTACTTTTCAACTAACCTGTATATTTGTATAATAAAATAAATGAGGTCATTACACAATCAGAGATTCCTAACACGACAGTTCTGGCAGCTACGTAAGAATAGTTTTGGCAATTATAAAAGTGATGAGAATTCCATTGATTTTAATAATCGTTCTACATCAAATGACGAGACTGACGTAAATATTTCTGACTTAAAAGGTGAGTTGCAACTATTTGAAATTGACTAATAAATTGCTCAATTCGAGCATTAAGTGTGACGGCAGCTATTAAAAATTGTAAAACAAAGACTATTACGCTACTCTTTCCGTGTTCAATGGACGCAGAGCTCCAGCGAATTTGAGTTACTTTTTTCAGCAAGTAAAAAGTTATTTATCAAGAAATTAAGATAAATAAATAAATATGTTTCGTCCCACAATATCATTACAAATACTATAATAATAGACACCCCTTGCAAGGTGTTTGGTTGAGCTCCTTCTTCTATGGTATGCATCTTGATGTGTCTAAATAAATGGAGGCACCTTCAGTTTTCTGACTTTTCCAAATGGCAGATGGCTTCTTATGCAGAGCTTTTTCATGGCAAAAGTAGACTCGGAGGTTTGCTATTGCCTGTCGAGGGGCGACCGCTATTAGAAAAAACGTTTTCTAACATTTGGAGTGCTATGCCCGGAGTTTCGCGCACCAACCAATTCCTCTACGAAGGCTGCCATTATAATATTAATATCTATACTACATATTTCTATATATATATCCACACACATCATCCTAATTAAGATGATCCCTTAATTTTACCAATTTGCCTTTTAAATTTTTGCTTAAAAATTAAGCTTAGTTTATAACTAGAAAATGATTCAGAAACGAATGTCTCCTTTCAAGTTTCACATCCTATAATGAATATGAAAATTGGTTGCACTTCGATTCGTGAACTAGGCCAATATACAGCAATCATTACCCAATTCATTCTACTATACTTTCGTTGTAAATTCGAAATCTAGTCAGGTTAAATACCGGGTCGGTTGTGCTTTACGTTGTTCTATAATAAATGTAAAAAAGAGAAAATTCAATATATTCTTCAGACAGCGCAGACCGCGAAAAAAATGTACTGTTTATAGACCCAATACAGCATAGAATATGTTATAACAACAAAAGTGTGTGCCGAAATAAATACAAGAAATATTAAGAACTTTTTACTCAACTAATATTTCAGCGGATACGGTTTAGTTACAGCTTCTCAAATCGCGAGTTGTTGTGTTTAATACAAAGCTAAAGTAATGACGAATGAGTGAGAGTAATAATCTAAACAGATTTCCTCTGTTTTAAAGACCGAATACCCGATCTTGGGCAGTGTTCCTAGATTTTTTTTTTAACTATAAACTTCCACAAAAAAATTATTTTCAGTCATCAAGGTCACATTTTTTTCTACTAAAAATTAAGGGGTCCCGGTATCTATAGCTCGAATTAGATTCTTTTTTTACAATAAAAAATGAAAAACGATATTTAAATTGTTTTTTAATTTTAATAATTTAAAAAATGGCGCTGAAGTTGACCCTCCCGAAAAATTGGACCTGTGCGGTGTTGTCCATTTTGTCTCTGCTGTTTATCTCAAGCACAAAAACCAAAAAACTTATTAATCAGTATGTCCCGTACTAGAAAAAAATTGACAAAATGGCGCGATTTGTATTTGACACTTAAAAATTGGGAGTTTTTTTAAGTTTTTTAATCAAAAACAAAGGAAATAATTGAAATAATAATATGATTCTAGCTATTCATTCATAGCCATTGATGTTGTGAGCAACATATTAAAATTTCAGTCGATTCGGTTGAATAGTTTTTTTTTTGACAACACCAGCCGAAAAAGGTCGTTTCGAGATAGATGTGTTTAAAGTTTGAGGTACAGGAGCGCGCGGACCGTTTCCTACCTAGTTATTGGGCTGTAGAAGCTATAATATTGGGAATTTCCGCAAGAAAATTTCACAATATATTTTTAAGATATGATTTTTTAAGAGCTATAGGAAAGTTTTTCAAAACACACACGTAAAATTCAGAAAAATGAATTTTTATTTAAATCGGTAGTACAGTCCATATAACTTAATGTTTGAAGATTATTTCATGCAAATGTTGAGCGCGACTGCGCTTCAAATGGTCCATCCGCTTAGTCCAATTTTGGCATACTCCTTCCAATGTTTCGGCCGGTATCTCACATATAAATGCTTTAATGTTGTCTTCCAATGCGTTAATTGAAGCAGGCTTGACTGAATAGACATGAGCTTTAACATAGACCCACAAAAAATAATCTAAAGGCATTATACCGCTCGATCTGGGTGGCCAATTGACAGTCCCCGAACGTGAAATAAAATGTTCACCGAACTCCCCTCTCAACAAGTCCATTGTAACGCCTGCTGTGTGGCATGTGGCACCATCTTGCTGAAACCACATGTCATGCAAGTCAAGCTCTTGCATTTTGGGCAAAAAAAGTTGGATATCATTTCACGGTAGAGGTCACCATTCACAGTTACGTTATGATTCGCAGCATCTTTGAAGAAGTACAGTCCAATGATACCTCCAGCCCATAAACCGCACCAAACTGTGACCTTTTATGGATACATTGGTGGCTCTTGCAATTCTTCTGGCTGATCTTCACTCCAAAATCGACAATTCTGTTTATTTACGTACCCATTGATCCAAAAATGAGCTTCGTCGCTAAACACAATTTTTCGATAAAAAAGTGGATCTTCGGCCAACTTTCCAAGAGCCCATTCACCAAAAATTCTGCATTGCGGTAGGTCGTTCAGCTTCAATTCTTGCACCAGCTGTATTTTGAAAGGCTTCAAAACTAAATCCTTTCGCAAAATTTTCCACGTTGTTGAGTAACAGAGGCCCAATTGCTGCGATCGGCGACGAATCGATAATTGAAGGTCATCATTAACACTGGCCGATACAGCTGCTCTACTTTCTGCAGTTCGCACTCTACGTAAGCGTGTTGGTGGTTTGATGTCCAGTAATGCAAATTTGGTTCTAAATTTAGTCACAATAGCTGGAATAGCCGCTTCAGTGGGTCGATTAAACTGACCATAAAATAGAAGAAGCGCTCGATAAACTTTCTTAACAGAACACGCATTTTTATAATAAAATTCAATGATTTGCAAGCGTTGTTCGTTTGTAAGAGGATTCATGGTTAAATTATAGACCAAACTGAAGATGTTTGATAGTGAAACAAAACACGAAACGTGCGTCAGCTGTTTAAACCAACTGTTTAAAAAAAAATAGCTAAAAAATCACGCTTTATAATTTTGGAATATCGAAAAAACAAAAAATCGATTTTTTGAAATTTCTAGGCCACCGGCTTTTTTCAGTTGTTCAAAATTTGTCTATTCTTCAGTTGCAAAAAAAATTCAGCATCGATCCTTCAATAGCAACCAATAAATAAAGGCAAGCATCGAATGAAAACTGCACTGCAATATCAGGGATGCCATAGGATTTTTTTAGTTTGAATTTTTTATTGCAATTAAAAAATAAAGAAATTAAAGATATTTGAATTTTTTGAATCAAATCTGAAATTTCGAGATGCTGTAAATTGAGGTATAGGATGATTTTAAATTAAACTACAAATTTCAATTAAAACTACGAATTTGACAACATTGGCGTGGAGGTATTATTAAACCGCCCAAAAAACGAAAGTGCTAAAGGCAAGTGCAAGTGGAACACAGAACTGTTTTTGTAAACTGGCGCTTAGAGGAGAAATAAAGAAAAACGCGTGGATATTTTAAAATAATATTTGTTTTGATATGATTAATACTTATTGTTAAACTGCTCATAGGCTCAATTTCTAGACGACTTCGAGTGGTAGTTCATGTTTCATGTTAGTGTTTACTCAAATATAAATGCAATCTAGTCCCCATTTTTTAATATTACAACTTTAATGAATCATTTCGAACCTCAGGCTAGGGTTTTAACTCGCACCCCAGCAACTTTCTATATACACATGGAATCGCTTCCATACTGTTTTTAGTTTATTCGAATATGCTATGTTTAATACAAATTACAAAATCTTTAGCTAGAATTGACATAAAATTTTCAAGTACCCATTAAAACACAAATTAGGCTTTAAATGAGCAAAAAGCATAGCTGGATATACTCATAAAGTTTCTTGCCGCTTGGAATTCTATTCGGAATCTGTCAACAGTTGTTTGGTAATTTGATATACATTTGTATGTATGTACTCACAATTCGCTCGCTTTTAATGCTGAATAGCACTTGCATACATACAAACATACATATTTGCTCTTTGACTAACTTGTTTTGCCTTAAGCTGCACTTTTGCAGTTTACATTTTGCAGTTTTGTTGCTTATAACTATTAGCTTTTTTACATTTTTTTAAAGCAAACATTTTATTTGAAGCAAAGTAATTATTATACCTGCATATACATATGTATGTATGTACGTATATTTGTATATGTTTTTTCTTTGATGCGAGATGAATTCAGGTGAAGTTTAGTTGGAATAGCTGCATATCTACCGACGCAACAGTGAAGATGAAAAGTAAATGCAAAATTTTTTATATAGTTATAAATGTTAATATGCACCCATACATACCGACATTTACGTTTTGGTGTGTGTGAATGCATGCGCATGTGCATATGCTTACGAAGGCAAGTTGAACTTACATAAAAGGCATCTTGTATTTTATATTTCAATGTCAAGCAACAGACGTAAGTCAGTGAGTAATAGATATGAGCTTAAAGACTTATATAAGTTAGCAAACGAATCATTGCTGTGTTAAATTGCCTGCACCTGTTGGTTGTACAATCTTTTTTGCAGAAAAACAAAAACAAACAATAAAAAGCGTAGGAGATGCTAGAAGTTTGGTGATATAAAAACTCTATATATCCAATACGTCTTTGGAATGGGTTTGGTTAGGTAATACTAAATATTACGAGCCCACAGTAAATAGTATGAATATGTATATTACATACATATACTATACATATGTACGTGTAAGTAAGTAGGAAGCTGCTAAAGCGTCAAAATTAGTATTCGATGCCTCACAGCTAATATAGATATTTCCAGCTGAATAAATTTATCGTTGGCATTTCTTATTCGATTGCTTATACTCATACATCAAAATAAAATCCGACGATGCACTTAGTTGCTAACTAATTCCAAACGTTATTGCCAATATAAGATGACCGACCACGTGAACTTCTCCGGTTGATGCAAAGTGTTGCGCCATCCATGTCGGTGCCTAGATTATTCCATAGCTTGCCTGGCATGGCCAACTTTTCGCGCTGTTGCATGCCTAGCTTAGTCTGCCATTCACGATATTTCAATTAATTTTCCCGATTATGTCCTGCAGTCATATTTTGTTGTATCCGCAGAACTGTACCCTTTGATTATGCTTCATTAACTTCGTATGCGATCGCAATTGCAACAATCCAATTGTCTGCTTGACTTATAGCAACAAATCGACATTGAAGGTGCTGAAGTTGCTATTAGTACAGTACGGGTATATTTAGAGGTAGGGGTACTGCTGGTGAGGGTGCATTGCTTTTTTTTTATACTTTGCGAGCGTCGTAAATCAATGTCTGTGATAATATCGTGTAAGACCACAACGACTTGTATTTCAGCAATTTTGATTTATTGTATGTATTACTTTAACTATTTCAGTACATATATTGGCATGTACCAAACTTATATGCATACATATGTATGTACCTTGCACATAGTAATATAATATTTGATTGAGCGAATTGCACGCGGATATGCGGAGTCAATAAATCAAGAAACGTATGTAAGTTAAATAATATACAAACTGCGATTACATGCTGCTGACTTACATACATTTAATCCTTATAACCTAAATACGAGCACGAGTATCAAGTGAATCACGCCATTTAACAGTTTGAGTCCATTACGCCAACTTTTATTGCAGTTATGCACATACTTTATTGTTGGCTAGGCTCTTTAATATGTTCCCTAACATATTCTGCTTTCTAACTGTTGACTAAAAGATACTGTCCACTAAAATTAATCTTAAGGAAATTATTGGTTTGATTTTATAAAACATACATACATCTGTATGCAACTCGTATGAATGGTATTTTGAGAGACGCCCAAGAATGGTAAAAACAATATTGCGTCCATCAGAGAGTGCGTGACATTGCATTAGTTGAGTTGTGGAATGTTGCCAACCAATTGCTCTTCGTAATATATTTAGTGCTTTTTTACACCCAAAATGCGAAAATTTTCAAGTTTGGTGTTTGTTTCGTTTTTTTTAATTTAAAGCTACCTAAACTGTAAGTTAAAAAACACTGTATTATTAAACAAAGGAATGTTAAAAAAGGTAACTCTTGGAAGATTTTAGTACTAATGAAACATTTTTTGGTTCTTATAAAAATTGATATTTTAAAAGTGGAAATTTAATTTTTTGCGCCTTTTAAGGTTATGCAAGAATATTAAATCTTTTTCTCTCAACTCTTCTTAAATTGAAAACCTTTTTACACATTTTAAGAAGCGTTTGAATTTACCGAATGCGAATTAAAATATTAGAGGTCTTCCGGTCCTCAATCCTTAGTGGGACATAGGGCATCAAGAGATGTGTTCATAGTAAAAATAAGCAAAAATACCAGAAAATACTGAAGAAACCATAACGACATTTTTACAAAAAGAGTACCTTATCTTGTTATGCAACCTCAAATTTAGCAAAAAAGTCGTTTCCATAACACATTTATTTAAAAAAACGCACAATTTAAAGACAATTTGTCACGCATTCAAAGTTTTTTAGTAATTCAATAAAAATTTGGTATTTTATTTTCTTTAAATGGGCATTTTAGTATGTTTTCATATCCAAAGCTAGGCAACACAGCCAACACTGCAGGAGCGAGAGAGAGGTTTGACTGCTGAAAGGAGAAGAACACCAACAATAACCGCAATCGCGAAAAATGAGACCAGATATTGAAAAAATATAAAGCTAAATAAAACTGGGTGAATTATTGAACTTATTTGTAAAAAATTTATATTTTACAAAATTAGAAACATTACATTTTAATTAGAACAAGCTAGAAAAATGTCATGAAGAAAGAACTAAAACTCCGAGACTAAATAACAAAAAAAAAAAATGCTAAATTAAGTTACGAAAATGGTAATCTGGTCATACTGATGCTAATACGACGTCACTTATTGTCAAATTTGCTGAGAGCAAAGTAACGGTACCATGATAGACGCCATCTCATTATTCTTTCCATCATGGTAGACGGCCATTTGATACCGAATATTTTATTCAAGATTTTTGACGTTACAAGACACTTTCATTAAAGGTGGTGGCGCCAGACCAACAACAATATTTTGTACGTTTGATTGTCACGGCAAAGTAGAAAACAAAGAATGAATTTGCCTTGTTTTATTCTGTGCTGACAGCCACATGGGCACGGCGAAAGAAAAAAACAACAAATCAGCTGATTTACCGATACCACCTAGAATAGATTTGCCTTGTGAAATGTGACAGTAAAATCCTTTTTCAAATACCTAATTTCTTATTTAATTTTAGATACCATCAAATAAATATTTTATGTTAATGCGAACCCATACAAGGTAACTTCGGGGTAGCAGCTGATTTATTTTTATTTTCTTATGATACATATACATAATCTTATCTTTAACTAATTGCGATTTATTTTCTGGTAATATGCTGAATTTATTCTGCCTCGTTCCAGGGCTATACAATTTTCGAGTTCTTTTCTCCACATATCTATAGAAAGCAGGCCGACCCTTCCTGCTCTAAAAGAAGCGGCTTGACTTCGTTTGCGGTTACATTGAATACTAAGCCGAATGAGACATTAAAGAGATTGAAATGCAAATTAGAACTCTAATAGAAAAGCTTAGCGTGCTTAAGCAAGACGCAGTACCAAAAAAAGGATTTGAATTCCAAAGCAATATTCACAGCTGTTCCTAGAGAATTATTTGGGTAGTGAAATCACATGTATTACGCATTCCAATTAATTGGGTCAAATAATTGTTTATAACAGATGTGTACTGTTAAATAAAAAATAAAATAAAATGCTTGCTAAGATGTGAAAAAATACCAGCTGGAATGCTTTTTAACCCCCCATCAGCAAAATTTTCAATTGTTTTAATTTGCATACGAACATACAAAATATGTATGCAAATCAATAAACGTCTTTTCAAGTATTTCTAGGTATACACAACAAACTACTATATTACACAAGCGCGTAAACCTACAGAGAATTGGGACAAAGCTCACAGTTGACATTAACAACCCAAAGATATTGTACAAGGCTAAGAGGCACAGTTACAATGTGCCAAAAATGGGATGGAATTACATATATTGGAAAACATTCGGTATTACGCTGTGACAGCGTTTGTGTTATGACAATAACCGTTAGCACTTAATAAGCCCAGGATGGCATGTATTACGCTGAGATGACGATTTACCTGCGTACTCAATCAGAATCGCGTAACGTGTAGATTGAGGCAGCTAAACGATTGCGGTTGTGGTTGTGGTTGAGCAACGGATATCCGCGGACGTGCGTTAATTTTTGAAGACTTAGCGCACCCTGTGCTGATAAATATTACGTGAATGCATAAACTTGTGTATTTGTTTATGTAAATAAGTATGTACATACATACATACATTTTGTAGGCATAATTTGTCGTTTGTTTTGACGTTAATGCGCTGCGGTGATGTTGACGCTGCTTGCTAGCACTGACTTTGCTGGTGTAACTCACGTTGTGACGCATGCGCATTTCTCCATTTTCGGGACAGCCTTTTCTCTGCATTGATTTTAGAGTTGCACATTTTTTCAATTTGAAATTAAAATAATTGAAAACTGTAGAAGTAAAAATATTTTAGGTTTAGACAGAAAAGGCAATAGGTCAATAACTCATTGAGGTCACTTTACATACTCGTACTTTAGGACAATTACGGAATAAGTAATTGAATATTGGCATTTTTTTTTTTTTTTTATTAAATGGAAATGAAGAGCTATGCGTAAGGGCGTGCGGAAATTTGCTAGGCTCGTTTTGGAGGTCAAGAAATAATGAAGTAGTGGGCAGGGAGACAATAAGTCTCTTGTAATTGAAAAGTTTTTTTTTAATAATTGAATATTGGCATTCGTTTTTTTATTAAATGGAAATGAAGTGGTAGATATAAGGGCATACGGAATTCTTGTTCATTAAAAGAAATTTACTAGGTTAGCTTTTGGAGCTATGAAATAATAAAGTAGTGGGCAAGGAGACAATAAATCTGTTGTAATTGAAAAGTTTTTTTAATTTGAATTATTCAATGTGTAAATAAATTTGACAAATTGCTAGAAGTTTAATTTAATTCAATTGATCACTGAAACTGTTGATGAATTTGTAACCTTCTATTTGACATATAACTGCGCTATATTTACTCGTGCAATGAATGGTGCCGCATTATCTCTATTTACATACACTTGCGTTCACAATAACAGTAGATATATTGCAAAGTTTTGAGTATTTATTAATTTTTTATTTTATTTTTCTTTTTGTTGTTTTATAAAAATATTACTTATATTATAACGCAAATTCTATAAGATGTAAAGTTTCAAACTTTGTACAAATTTCAAAAAAATCATCAAAATTTCAAACTGTTTAGTCAGAATCTTCCGAAAAATTTCGAGGATGCAGTTTATTATTATTATTATTTATAGCCCCGTGATTTGTAAAAACAAATAATACGATTGAAAGCAGTATACAAAATCAACGAAATTTTTGATCAACTTTAAACTTGCACTTTATTATATAAGGATTTAATAAGCTATAAAACAGCCTATCAAAAATCTTTCTAGAAATGCTAATTAAAAACCGTGGAATTAGGATGGAAGGTTTGTGAAATGTTTGTTATTTTTATAAAAAGTTTAAAAATAGGATTTATATGGGATTTCTAGAGAAATAAAACAAATTTTAGAGAAAAATAATGAACATAAGAAAACAAAAAAATTAGTCAAAACTTGTCGAAATATTGAAGTGATTCCCTTGGTGGCGTGCCCATACGTACAGCCCTTCCATATTAAATGTTCGATTTGTTCAAATCTTTTACATGAGTTAAATTCAGGCTCAAATTGACTTATATGGACTTTTTTTCACAGAAGTTATGGAGTTTGTAAAAATAACTAACTAAAACTTTATATACTCGTAAGTCAAAATTTTCTGATCCGATTTGCAGATCACATTGGAAAAAATAGTTGTTGTGACGTAATTGTAATTGACGTGCCTGAGAGAACAATGAATCTCTTCTTTCAAATGTGTCGTACACTCATCAGCAATAACTAGATATCAATAGATATAAAATAGATCAACTCAATACCAATCTGAAGCTCAGAACTCATTATATCTATTATCTGGAATCGAAAAAACGACAATATGACTCTCACCAGCAGATAAAACTGTCATTGAATTGGGATGGTCCACACAATGAAATTACGTGAGTGATAAAGCTAATCAGCAAGATCGGCTCCTTAAAAAATAGTTGCTCTAGTAGGGCATCTCTCGCAAGAACTCACCCTTAGTGAAGCTTATAGACCGAAGAACGGTCGGAATACTGTTTTTTTGTGAGGAGCTTTTTGTATAGTATTGTATATTCCATGCAGAGATATATAGCAGGTGGTGCAAATTTAATCATTCCATTTTATTTTTTAATAACTTTTTTGATACATAAAAACCAAAATGGTTTTGAGTGATGGAAATCTTTATTTTGACCTTTACACGATCCATCCATTGCTTGTCTGTCAGATACCACGATGAGAGACGTACGACGCCATTTGCAAAAATTATAAATTTTCCGATACGGTCATAACGTAGCTTCAAAGCTGCGTTCATTGTTTGATCAAAGTTCAAGTCTACGTATGTATATACGTAAGCAAATATCGAAGATTTGCGGTCCGTCTTGTAAAACGTCAATATGAATTGAGCATACCAGCACATAATGGTGTTTCGTGAAGCTAGAAGGAAGACAATCGCCCGACGAACGTGATTTGATACATCAAAATTTTTTGAATTTACAAATTTAAGAGTGGAATAAAAATCTTGATAGAATAGAAATTTAATTTAGGTTTATACCCCCTGAATATACCACTTATGATACCAGGTTTATGCTAGGTTCGAAGGCCAGCACACTCAATTCTGCTATAGTTTTGTTTTCTTCGACCAGAATTCCTTTGCGCAATAGCCCATTTCAACTAGTTAAACCTCATTTAAACTTATATACATTTACATTAAGCCGGGGCGCAACCCATCAAGCGCCCTCGAATTTATGGTTTCTCTTATTATTACGAGTAAAATGTTCTTTTACGAATTAATTCTAAAAGAAATTTCGAAGTTCCAAAGTTAGAATTTTATGGAACACGTTTTATTTATAAAGAGTTGCCAATGCGCAATAACTGACAAAAAATACAATCAAGCCCTTTTGATGCATCAATTTCATGTAAAATTTTCTATTTAAACCAAACATGAAGTTAGAATATAACAAGTTGTAATTATCATTAAGATATGGTCAAGTTTTGTTTTTGTGATCTGTAAATATAGTTGACAAATTATAAACAGTATTATGCCGCCTCCGCACGGCAGATGTTTTTTTACGAGGAGCTTTTTTATGATAGAAATATACTCGATGGTTTGCCATGGTTTGACGTGGGGCGAGCAAAAACGTTTTCTATCATTTGGTGTTTCGTATCTACAATGGGTTTGGAACCTGGGCTTCATCGAATAATAGTCACACATAAAACTTATTCGGGTAATTTTCATGAAATTAAAGGTGCTCGAAAGGGAACATCTTCAATTTGCTTTAAGAAAAACACCTACAAAGATGCTTACTGTACCTTTGCACACATACCATTACACTGGTAAAAGTAGTATACTCTCTCCACCTCTCTCCTTCTCTATTTAGTTCAAACGATCCCACTTCTAATTGATCACTTGCTTGGCCGTGCCATAAATTTGTTTTGTATCCAAATTGATTTTAATTGAATTGTGGTTTTTTGTTTCACTATAGTTCGCTTTAGTTTGCTGTTAGCTGCTCAGTGGCTACGGCAGCTTTTGCTTCCCATTTTCGTGTGTGGTGTACGGTTCATAACTTGCCACTTGTGACTCCATTAATGAAATGTCGCTGTGATTCTCCTTAACCGCATTGCTCTCAATAAGAATGTCTGGTGCCATTTTGGCTTCTATGCACATTTTTTTAAATAAATTTCATCATAGCGGAAAAACTAGAAACAATGGAATTTTGTGGTTCAAGTACTTACTTATTTAAGGGCATTGCAAATTGATTTCGATTTTGTTCATTTTGTTGAGGATTTAGATTCAATTAAGTAAAATAGCAACACTTTTTGGGTTTGTTAGTATTTGAGGCTGATGTCAGTTGGTTTTTTTTTTATTAATTTGCTTACGTATGTAGATGTTGAATGCATATAGACTTCATGCATCGCATACATACATATTCACATACTTGGAGACGAGTTAAATAAGTTGAATTTTTGCTTCCGGCATAAGGTTGTGAAATTGGGCCTCCACTGATGCATTTAGCGATAAGTGTTAGGAATATATGCATGCATGTATAATATGTACATATATATACCTAAACATACATATTTATATACAAGGTGGCGTAAGACTGATCAAAATAATTTTTTTATTTAGTAAAAAAACTATGCGAAAACAAAGTTGGATGATTAATTTTGCGCCGCCTTGTACATACCTGCATGCACATAAATACATATGGTATGTATGCGTGAAGCGAGCACACAAAACTGTTTGCTTTTTACTTTAGCTCATACATACATACGAGTACGAATATGTAGGGACGCACAAACTACTATTTAAATAATTAATCATTTTTTCCGCAAATTTTGAAGTACATACACGCACAAAATTGTCTAATCGTAAAAGTACTTTTAATGTACCGAAAATACGCAATTACTAATCACGTCTGCGTAATATTCACACTTCCCAAAATTGCTCATTGTGTAGGCATAAATTATAAGTACTTAAAGTAGCAATTTATTGTGCGGATTTATGTAGCGAATTAGTCGAACAGCTGTCGAAGGAAATACGAAAAAGTTTCATGCAAACAAAATACTTGAGAAAAAACATACAATTTTTCTATAATATTTTATCACTCGACATATTTCCATAAGTATTGAATGATAAGAAAAAAATTGTCAAATATTTTTGCAATTAAAAGTGAAGGTTGCACTAGAAATTCAAGTGAAAAAGTTATTACCCTCCCGCATAAACAAAATAAAGATGCGAATTCACAAACCTGCTTAAAACAAAGTTAAAGATTACCCAGCAGGAAAAGCATAAACTTATGAAACAAATGGCTAGTCCTCAACTACCTCGACTAGATGAGGAGAGTCTAACCTAACTTTCACTTGAATTCTATTGAATGAAATATGCATTTGAATTTTTTTTGTGTTTTTTAGATATTCGCGTCATATCGAGTAGCTGATAATGAACAGAAGCAGCTATCTGATGCACTTTGTAAAATATAGGCCAGTTAATGATAAAAACTAAAATAAGTAAAACTAAACTAACTAAGTATACTAAAGTATCTTCTGCTTTGAAAAATAAGAACTATACAAATATTTATATTACCATCCATGTCTCTTCACAAAGCAAACCTCGCTTGAAAAGTTGTCAAACGGTTTCTTTTTGTTTCCGTAAGGAATTCTTCTATTCGCCACTTCTCTGCTCGCTACCTCTCTGCTCTGTTCACTTGACGAAAAACTTGCATGTAAAAGCAACAACAAAGCTATCGAGCAAAGTTAGGCGCTAGCGAGTATACCATAAAACTGGTATAACTCACTACTTTCAATGCTGCCTTCTCTCATTTAAGAGAGTTTCATTAGACCGTACGTACAGGGAGACTTTTGTTGGTTTTTGTGTTGGCCATCGTATTCACTCACAGCAACTCTGTTGCTTGCAATAGTTTAGTTTTTAGCCTAGGTCAACAACAACATTGAGAAGAACGAGAACACAAAGGGTCTGGACAGAGTACGAAGATCGCAAGTAACTAGTTGAAGCAACAAATGTTTCCTTATATGAACGCGGTCTTACTAATACTTATTAAATATTCAAGAAAATGTACATTTTGGCAGCTCTATTTTAGAGGAGCTCAGTTGCCTGAGTGGTTATAGCATTTCATCTGCGGAGATTTTTAGGATATACCGCTAGAGCTCAGTGCCGCGTTCGTTTTAAACAGGAGGTGCCAGGTAAAGGTGAGGTTGACATTTGGGAAGGATATGCTATGTATTCGCATCACCAAAATCATTTGCCCATTTTAAGTTGGTAGTTAATGTGATGATTGATCAAGAAGGCGATTTCAAAGTTGACCTATGAAGTGTTTTGAAGACTGAAAGAAGAGCTGGAATATTGTCGGTGATATTACAATTCATTTTAAGCCAACATTTTTCGACTCCTTTCTACAACGGGATAAAACTAGCAGATAACATAAAATTGTGCCTTCTGAAGGATCTTTACCAGAATTTATCACTTATTACAGTCTTATTTCGTGAAAATTTGCTGAGAAGGTAACGTCGCTGTTGTTGTGAACAGAGCGTAGCACACCATTATATATATTTTGTACTGCAGCTATGTGTTCCATCAACTTTTCACCTTTCTTGCGCGAACTGGTAATGAATTTTAAAGGCTTAATGAATGCTCTGCTGGGCATGTACTTGAAGTACCTTAGAGCACTGACATGGCAAATGTACGCATATGTATGTATGTGTTAAAGTTTAAATTACATATGTACATATAAACACAATAAAACTAGAGGCTCAAAGCAAATGGCTAATAAAGGAAAGAAGCAAACAAAGCCAGCTGATTTATCAATGTTTGACGCGTATGTCTAAAACCGCAAAATAAATAGCAAATAACTGCGCTTTTCGTGTGTCGAAAAACAAAGTTAAAGACCGTGGTTAAAGCAATAAGGTGTGAAGGTTAAGCCTTAAAAAACTTAAGATAAATATTACACAATTTTCACGCTTTTGTGCTCACACAAAGGGGATTTTCATAGCAATTTACAATTTAACCTAAATCGATTTCGGTAAAATTTTTAGATTTTAAAGATTAATTAACTAACGCCAATGCATAATAACAAATTGGTGAGATAAACAAATTGAAGAAGAGTTCTTACGTTTTCAAACATCGTGAGTTGCTTTCCAATGCTTGCTGCATAATAAAAATTAAAGAATAAAAGCCTTCAAGGTTGACGAATTCATTTCAGAAGGTAAATCAACGAGAAAAGATGCCACTAAATGACAAATAGTTATCAATATCAATAACCAGACATGGTGTTCAAAAATAAAAATATCAAAAATATTAACGGTGGGGAAAATTGTGATCTCGTCACAAGCTGAATGGTAACATAGTCCGATTTGTAATATATGGAACACCAAAATCAGCAAGAAAAGTGGGTAAAAGCTCAGGAGTTAAATCCGGCGTTGATATCGCGAACTTAAACAAGTTTAATATTTTGCTGCCAAAAAATATAAAACCTAAAGTTGTCTGCCAATGCAGATGATATGAGCAGAATAATACAAAAAATTGTAGGGACCCAACCAGTTATGACTCTTGTAATAAAAGTTTCGAGAAAAATATAATTTTTTAATATTATATTTCTGGAAAAAGCAGCAGCTCGTGCTAATAAGCAAGGGGACTGGCAATCAATGCCAGTTTTTAACAAATACATGCAGTTCCATTTATTTCAAAAGAGTGGTGGTTAACAATATAAAAGTTAAATACTGAAAATAATAGAATATTTCACGTAACAGATTGCAGGTATAATCTAATTCAGTCATCGAAATCTTGCACACTTTTGGAATTTTTGTTTTTGCTACTAATGATTCGATAGCCTTTGCGTTAATCACAGTTTTCAGTCGCAATTTTCTGCCATTCCTCCAACAACGTCTCCTTCAACTCAACTTTGTTGGATATTTTATGTTTATGAATAGTGTCCCACAAAGCCCACAGAATTTCAATAAAATTAATGTTGTTGACCGTGCCGGTAGCATCAGCAAGTCTCCACAGTTTTATATGAGCCAAGAGTGCACGACTCCTAAATTGTATTTTAGATCGTTGTCTAGATAAAACCAGAAATTCTCACGGCTACCCTTTTTTTTAGCACTTTGAAGCAAATTTTTTGAATTCCAAACTGCCTACACCGGCTGCACCGGCTGCAGACATACAGGCCCAAGACATTACGCTGCCATCGTCACACTTTCGGGTAAATCTGAGATTTTTGTTTCACCTCAGTGCTTGGTTTCTGCCAAACATGTGACATGCCCTCCAACCCACACATATTGAACTTGAACTCGTCCGCAAAAAGGCTATGTTGCTGTGGCTATTATTGAATGGTAAAAATTTCAATAATGATGATGATGTCAAATCGTTTTATGAACGAGGGATTATGATGCTGCCTGAAAGATGGTAAAAGGTCATTGATCAAAATGGGCAATACATTACAGAATAGAGTTGTTTATTGCCATTCTAAAGAAAATCCGCAATTATTTAGTTGCCAACCCAATATTAAGATTTAGCACCTATTTGAAAGTACTTTCAAAAATCGAAACTTTTATAAATAAAATTGGTTTTTAAAAACATGTTTCCCTATTTTTTTCTTCTATTATGAGTTTCAGCTCAAAGGGTCTGAACTAAAATTGTTTAAAAACTTTATTAACATAGTTAAAATATTTTATTTATTTAGAATTATGAATAATTATATAACTTTACGGAAGGCAGTAGTAGCTAAGACTATCGGCCTCATTAAAAAAATGTTATTTGGAGAAAAACACTTACCGAGTGAATAAGTCAATTTTACAAGAATTGAGAGGTGAGAAAATACTTTTCCAATGATAACTTTGAAGTGTGAATCGGTCAAGATTAGGCCGAGTTATTCAAGTTTTCCTCAAACCTACATATCTTACTTTAAAAAAGGCAAAAAATGGCATCAAAAATATACAAATTTTAATTCAATTGATATTTTTCAATTCACTGATATCATTTGACTGAACAATTTTTTTTTTGTTATTTATTATGATGGACTTTTTTCAAAAAATTGGAAAATAAAAAAAAAGAATATTGTGAAGCTCACAAAGCCATTAACGATTTTCCACAGTGAAAACATTTCGTTTCTTCGTGTTTAATAACAAAAAAGAAAAAAAACATAATAGCTGTTAATTTTTTGTCATCAAAAATGTACTGCTCTATATTCAGATTGAGTTGTAAATTACTTGCTAAATATTGGCAAGCAGCCTACAGTCATCAGGTAAGGAAACCGTGAAACAAGGTGTCTATTAGCTGCTGGTCTGGTGGTGCTTTTCGAAAAGTAGGGTATGACCACTAGCAATAGTGCGAGTAATAATGGTTAAGAAACTCAATCAAGATAATCTTCAAAAAATGCATCAATAGTGATAGAAAATAAGTCATGGTTAATGCCTCATGGTGCCTATAGTGAAACGATAGTTGAGTGGCTTTGATGACCACCCTGTTATGTAGCACATATTAGCTCTGGTAGAGAGAGAGTAAAAAAATATTTACAAGCATGCTGAACCGTAATAAAATTATAAGAGCAGTAATAAAAACTAAAATAGGAAATATTAGTTACCAGACTGTACAAGACGTGCACATAAACATGTAAAATAATAAAGCTCGAGCAGAGTGTAATCTGAGCACTTGTTTTTTGTTCTTTCTTATGTTAACCAACGGATTAATATTTTTCGTTAGGATTTTTTCAATTAAGGTAGCTCTAATGTGGTTTTGAACACTGATATATACAAAATTTTGGCTCAGAAGTATAAACACATACATGAGCATATGTACGTATGTGTTACAAAATTTAATGGTTTTTATTTTTTCCATTCTTACTTCATACTTCAACTTCATATAAACTATGCGTGAGGCAGACATACGTACATACATATGTATGTATGCAAATTGAAAAATCTTCTGACAAATTGACAACTGTTAAGGTAAACAAACGCAGCATAGATCCACAAATATGAAGTGTTGCGAAGTTAATACAAATTACTTATGACAGCTTAGTTTTTTTTTGGCTCAAATTGCTGTTTTTTATTATATTTTGAGTGATTTGTTTGTTTCAGCTATTGGCAATTTATTTATTTCGTTTTTACTTGACGTTTTGAACATAAGACCACGTTTTGCTGGTAAAACACTTATAATTTTGTTTTGTTATTAATTTCACTTAAATATTAATGGATGCAAATGTGAACGCTTTGAAATAAAGGGCTATGGGAAACAGTTGCGGATAGTCTGAAGTAGATGAAAAATGCTGGCAACAAAATAATTGTAGAAAATCGGATGGAGCTGACTACGCCATATATTAATAAGGTACAAATGTAGGGTTTTTCATTGAGAACGCTCGAACTTTGTAATATAATAAAGTAAACAATTTAAGTGATATTGCTTGTTCATTTAGGGGAAATGGGTGCCGTGGCTCTGGCGCTTTCTAGTGGACCACCTTTAGATGGGAACCATTGACACTGATCGTATATCCTTACGCATCTTCGTAGAAATAAAACCAAAACCAACCAATTTTGATGGTTTACAATGATTTTCATCATAAAAAAATAATAATAATTTTCGATAAAAATAAAGTAAAACCCATTTCTAGAAAAAAAATTATCGTTATATGGAGGAACAGCGTCAGCAAGAAAAAAAATTGTCAAAAGTCAATACGATTTTTGAGCCACCTCACTGCATTTTATGGCGCCAAATTTAAACGGACTATAAAATTGCATACTTCTAGAAATTCTGATGAAAAAGTTTGAAATTTTGTTAAAAACTTGTTAAGTTTTATTTTTAATCTCGACAAGGTTTGAAGCTTGGATTTATATGGTTTTTGTAGTAGAATGAAGAAATTATTAAAATTAAATAAGAGACAAATAAATTGTCAAAACTTGTCAATTAGTACCTGTGCTATAGTCAAATAGCAGAATAGTCACTATAGTAAAATTAGTCACCTTATCGGAAAATGTATAATTTTTGCAAATGGCGTCGTATGTCAATCATATTTGGCACTTGTGAACTAGACAGCTGCAGTATACAAACAGACAAGCAATGGAGTGTGCAAAGGGCAAAATAAGGACTTCTATCACTCAAAATAATTTGTTTCCATTTAGTAAAAAAGTTATTCAAAAACAAAATTAGATAATTAGTTTTACGCCACCTTGTATGTATATGTGTACGAGTATACGGTGAGCTGAGGTGAGTTGAGGGGAGTTGAAGTGAGGTGTGGCGTTTTGAGTTTATCGATCTACCAAAAAAATAAAACTAAAGAACAAATTTTTATTTCTGATGATAAATAAAAAAAAAAGACTCACAAAATAATCACTAATCATTAATAAAAAAATAGCTCAATATATTAATGTATTCTTTAAATAATACAATAAAATTCAGAAATTGTTATTATTATTGCAAATACTAAAATTTTTAAATAATTATGACATATACATTTTTTGGTAAACCTCTGACCTCTGGCTGAAAGCCAACTGGGGGAAATCAAGGCCGAAAACTCTTGCAGGGAGTCTTGCTGCATAAAAAATGAGATGGTATCAAAATATGTCTCGGATTATGCCAAGTCGATTATTTTTTTTTTTTGTGGATCTAACACGTTGGAGTAGGCTTTAGAGGCTAAAGCGACCAATATGGATCTAAGTATAAATTTTAAAGATATAGAGGTTTGCTAGCTGAGGCAAATTGGTTTTTTTTATATAAATTGAACACTTTGCCTCTGAACTTCAACCCGCCACGAACACACATTCATTTTCTTCTTTTCTGTTTTCCAAAAACAAAAAGCCATGAGTGTGAAAACAATAAATAACACCTTTTGCACTGATATTTCATATTTTGAGATCTCGTCTAATTGTTATAACGGCCAATTGACCAGCTGACTAAACAACAACAAATCGATCATACATTTTCCGTGATATGCCAATGACGCAGTGTAAATAATCAAACTATTATTCACAAAACAACAACTCCAAAAAAAAAAACGAATTCCGCAGCTCACTAATCTTTTTACAGTTTTCATGGAATTATAACTTCAAAACTAGTTACAAATATCGCCTTAAGCAAAATTAACACCTGTAAAGATCTTCCCCAAACAGCCATAGAACCGGAAATGCCGCATTCGACGAGCAATTCCACCAAATGACAAACGATCAGCTAATACTTTTAATAGGCAACAAAAACTGAATGAACCATTAAATTACAAACATACGCACATGCGTAGTACACACATACATATATAGTACCAGTATTGCATGTCATAGTATTCGTGAATAATTACATCTATGATCAGAAATAATGTTGTTAAAATTTTTCCTTTTGCTTATTAATGATTTTGTTTTAATTACAACTACGTATTTACATACACATACATGCAATCATATGTGTAATAAATCAACCGTATGGCGCACAATGTGTTAACAACAAGCATTTACAACGTCAATAACAAAGAGTACGAGTTTGAGAGCTTTTAACGAATTTGTAATTTTTATAGAAATGTGGTTTTGCTAAGCAATGCAAGAAATAAGCAATGGCAACAACAAAAATTGCTTCCTATGCGTAACTGAGTATAGAAGTTTGCAGCTGATTGAATTGCGGCTGTCGAATGGAAGCAGGTTGCCAAAAAAGGCAAGGCTTTCCACATGTTCTAAGTGCATGCGACATTTTGTTGTACAAATGTAACAACGACGAGTGCAAGCAAGAATAGCGAACATATAATACATTATAACACAAAAACAATTAAGGCAATACATTTTATATACTAACCTAACTAAAAACCTAAGGTACATATGTACGTACATGAAGGCATGTATACGAGTATACAAGTATTATATAAGTATGTAAGTGCCCCGCAAACTTGTGTCGCGAAATAAATAAATTACACTTAAAAGTGTAGATGATTGATTTTGGTTTATTGAGGCTTCGGTGGCAGTGACTGAGTGGTTCGCAACGTTATTTATTTTAGCTTTGTTCTCAGCAGTTACACCCATCACTCTTTCGTCTCATCCGTGTGGGAATTTAGCTCAGCTTGTTTGAAGTGCTGTTTTTCGTGGTAACCAACAATTATTTTCTAATTAATATTATATAGGAGATATATATGTATGTAGATATGTAGATAGAAATTCGCACTTACGCCTATATATCAATACTAGGGTGTGCTTGTGCTCACATAATTAAGTCACTTTACGTTTATCGGCTTGAAAACGGCACGAATTGTATTCGTAACAACAACGAAATTGAGAACCTTATTGGTGGTGCGATGTAATATATTTTAATAAATAGCAGCGGATTGGATGGATTGGCCACATTATAAGAATGCAAAATGAAAGAATTAAAAAAGGAGTTTACTTGACTTCTTATAGAAGGAAGAAAAAGAGGCGGACCAAGAAAGAGATGGCTTGATGACGTCGTATCACACTTCAAAGTGATGAACGTTCGTAATTGGAGAAATGTAGCAAGAGAGAAAGTGAACTAGAAGAAGATTGTTGATGAAGCTATAGTACCCCACAGACTGTGAAGATAAGAAGAAAGACAAACTACAAAAAATCATCATCAAAATTTACAATTTTTAACTTTAGAAAATTTCTGAGTAAGCAGCTTTCAACCATGTAGATATGAGCTTTTCCAGAGGCGGTAAAGTGTAGCAGATGGTATGCTGGGTATAATCTGCTGAGGCTAAAATGGACATCTGTCCTGTACAACTTGATCCAGCTACCGCTGAAACATACTTTCTGCTTAACATCTTTTAAGGAATTCAGTGGAACGCCTGGTTCGAGAGTCTAGACTCTACCACAATGGCTGTAGTCATACCATAAGTAAGCATCTAATTTTTTCGCGGAGTGCTCAGTTTTTTAAGCTTTCAAATCCTATTCCGCGAAAGTTATATAAATCCTGTTTTATAAAGGGTTTTGCAATAAGAGGTGTTATTCCCGTAAAAGATCAATGGTTTCGTTGCTTGTGTGGCACGTTCGCCGCCTTGTTGAAAATAAACATTTTCCAGATCAATACCATCCAATTCCGGCCATAAAAAATTGTTAATCATCTCTCGATACCGCAATACATTCACCCTAACTGTTGATCCAGCTTCATTTTCGAAAAAGTAAGGTCCAATGACTCCGCCGGACCATAAACGCCACCAAACAGTCACACGTTGAGGATAGAGAGGCTTTTCAACAATAACTCTTCGATTTTCTGAGCCCCAGATCCAACAATTTTGCTTGTTGACGAAGCCACCGAGATGAAAATGTTCCTCAAGATGATTTTTCGATGGAATTCCGAATCATTTTTATGCATTTCCAGACCCAATCAGCAAAGACACGACGTTGTTGATGATCGGCCGACTTGAGTTCTTGTGTTAACTGGGCCTTATAAGCCTTAAGACCCTCTTTATGCAAAATACAGTGTAATGACGTTTTTGGAATGCCTAATTCCAAAGAACGACGAGAAATGAACAAACCTGGGTTTTCTTCAACACTTACGGCTACAACAACAATATTTTCGGCTGTTCTTGAGCGACGTGCACGGGTTTTATTCTTCACATCACTAACATGTCCCAACACCTCGAGTTTTTTCACCAATTTCTGTATTGCGGTCCGACGTCTTTGCCAAATTTTCACCAAATTTATAGGGAATTTTAATAATTCTAATGCGTTGTTTAAGCGTGTATCGTTCCATTTTTTTCTAATTGCGTAGTTTCTACTTGTCAAATATCAAAAAATGACAGCTTCAAAAGTGACATCTACCGAAATAGTGAGCTATTTAAAATCTCACCTGTTATTGGAAAACTCTTTATATATATAATTGGGTACAAGCTTTTTGGGCCGAGCTCCGCGGCCTGCGTCTTGACAGATTTCATGCGGGGCTTTTTCATGCCAGAAATACACTCGAAAGTTTGCCGTTGCTTGCCGAGGGGCGACCGCTATTAGAAGAAACTTTTTCTATCATTTCACGGATATTCGAACCTATGCTCTTTCGAATGGTAGTCACGCACCAACTCATTCGACTACGGCAGCCGTTGTAGCATGTTAGTGAGCAAAAAATGGCAAGGAGACGGTGCTGCATAGCATTTGAGGGCTGCGAAATTTCACGCATTGAGAATTGCTGCTGCGATGGCAAAATTAAGAAGTGGAGAGAGGATCACATTTCAGTTCCAAATCGATCGATAGAAATATTGAAAAATTTGAATAATGAAAACTGCGACTACATTAAGTTAACCAGTTTGGCTTTATATAATTTGTGTTTACCGGGGACTAGCGTTTTAGGGGAACTGGCACCAATAAATCGTGAGCAGAAAAAAGTCGCAATTAAAAGTGAATACGCTTAAAAGAATTTTTATGGAGAAATGCAATTAGACATACAATTCATGAGCCACGACCAACTCCAGGGCTACTCTGCTAATTTATCAAAAATTATGTGAATGCCGAAAACTGTGACAATGAAGTCTACGAAAATGGAAACATGTGATTTTGTTG
This sequence comes from Anastrepha fraterculus, assembly GCA_037575425.1. Lineage (NCBI taxonomy): Eukaryota > Metazoa > Arthropoda > Insecta > Diptera > Tephritidae > Anastrepha > Anastrepha fraterculus. The sequence continues at coordinate 52,619 of JAYXIM010017213.1, forward strand.
ATACCATACGAGTGTAAGTTCTTTGAATAAATAAAAAGTGTATTGATATTAGAAAATTTTTCCGAATTTTATATTCCTTGATTATCCTTTTTCCATTCCGATATCCCCGACATTGTTGACCATAGTGAGTTTTTCAGTCAAAAATTATGGGATGCCGCTTAGTCATGAAAAATCGTTCAACTGCTAGATGCTCACTAAAAGCTATGTAAGCCTTGTAAGATGCCGAAAGCTAGAAAGATATACTGATAATGTGGAGTACATAGTAATCTTCCTGGTAGTAGAAGTATCAAAAAAAATGTTTCGTCAAATAAATTAAATGAAAAGAAATAATTTTGTTTTGCGTTACTCTTTGCAGTAGCCATACGTACAGAAGTGCATACATACGAGTATGTATAGTATGTATGTGTGGGTAAGAATGTAAATGTGGTTGTGTACTTGCTAATGTACACAATGCATCAATATTAATTTAGTAAGGTTGGTAAGCGCGTTACACGCTTCCAAATGTGAAATCAAAATTTAAATTAACTGATTTATGGTGATTTGATGAGCATTCAGACGCGGCACTTCACTACCCATGGGTGTTGAGTACATGCATAAGACATATGGATATATTTGAAAACGTGTAAGAGACTCTAGATTAATACCTACCACATATGTACATATATACATATCAATGAGTGTAAGTACGTAAGCGCTATTAATTCTATTATTATTTTATTGAGCTGCTGATTTTAGTTATTTGCGAGTATTTTTGTAGGTTTAAGTCGTTTTTTTCCTGCTGGCAAAATATGTACATACATATGTATGTATGCCTGTTTCTGGCACTAGTAAAGCTTGAGAAACCGTGTCGGTGGCTGATTTTGTGTGGGTTTTTGGCAGAGGGAGCAACAACAAAACAAAAGACAATCACATTAACACCCACTGCAGTTCTGAATAGAGTATTGTAATTATTTTTCTTAGTTTTATTATCATGCTTATGTACATATATGCGTATGTATGTATTTTTTTCTCTTAATTCATTGCCACTTTTGTCTTCTTCTGTGTTGCGGTTCGAACAATTGAAGCATTTCCACACGTAGGTAAGCAAACACAGTAGGCATTCATTTTATTCTTAAAATCACCTTACAATTCCTACATGCAAATGTGAGACAAAATACACTTGAAAAACAAAACATAAATAAATAAATAAATAAATCTTATGATACAATAATTTTTAGAAGGTAGTTTCACTTCTTCTGGTCCGCCATGTGAGCAATCTGATAGAAAGCATGCCAATATATTCAAAAAAGAAACTCCGGACCTTTTTAGCGTTAGAAAAAAGCCAAGCATATCAGTTGAAAAATTAAAACACAAAAAAAAAAATAATTGAATAATTTTCATCATAAAAAAATTGTAAGTAAAAATATGCTGCTGCGTCCGAAGATGGTGCCTAAGTTTGAGGGCCAGTAACATTGACTTGGTCTCGAAAAAAATATGTACGATGATCTGGCTCTACAAGATATAGCCTCCATTGTGCTGATCTGATTGAGATCTGATATGAGAGATGTATCTCTATATATCTAGACATATCTAGCATACTTCGTTTGATTGCTCGATTATAGCCCACAATACTTGACCTTGTTAGTTAACTAAATGAAAGATAATGAAAGTTACACGAAGAATATTACAAATTCTTGTAGCTGAACAATTAAGTTCCGATCACAGATATCTTGAAAAAATTTCAGAGCGAAGTTTCAGACGGCGATTTTGTAGCGCTTGAAACATAGTCGAACAAAGCGAAAAGTCTTACAAAAATGAAGTAATCAGTATGGTATATGTAATTATTTACATTTTCAGTTAAAAAATATCTAAAATATGTAATATGTAAAAATCCCCAAGAATCCTAACTATTATTATAGAATCCTATATTAGTTCAAAATTGTAACAGTGGCAGCATCGCATATTTGTCAATAGCAAGGTTTAAGTTAAAAATTTTGAAGTGAAACTACCTTCTAAAAATTATTGTATCATGATAATCCAGAAGAAGCCGTGAAAAAGACAAAAGATATTTATTTTCTTTCAATGAGCCCATGTGAGCATTGCATAACCACGATAAGCGCGTATTTATTCCATACTACCAGCTGCATTGAATCATGTGCAGATGCATTCTTAAATAAATGTTTGTTCGGCGTGCTAAAGCGGAGGACCGATCTCGTAGAAAATGACAAGGGCGTAGGTTTTCGATTATGCAGAGAACGGGTGCCAATTTCACTAATGTAATTTAATTTTAAATTTTAAATTTTGTAGTAAAGCAGATTTAGAAGCATTTTATTGTAACGCTGATAGATATTTTGTGATCCAATAACGTATGCTAAACGTCCGCGGAAGCAAATTAATCGCCTAATGATTGGAGAACATTGGGAAATATTTCAACGTAGCGCTATTTCGAAACACCGGGCATGATACACCAAATGATGGAAAAAGTTGTTCTTAATAGCGGCCGTGCTTCGGCAGGCAATGGCAAACCTCGGAGTATATTTCGAACTGAGCTTCTCATAAAAAACAACATTTGTCATTCAGAGGCGGTATAGAACAGTAGATCTCTCCATTTGTCACAAAATCATCAAGACACCCACCACATATATTTATATATATACATTTATAATATAAGCTGAAAGGTGTAGGGATATCCAGATTCCAAAAATTATAATATAATATAAATTAATAAAGTGAATATCCTCGGGGCCAGTCCAATTGAAAATTGGATTAGAACAATGCTCTATTGAGAATCCAGTGGAGCTTGAATGAGCTCATGTTCCAAAGAAAGAAGAAAATTTGTATCTATTAATAAGGCTATAATATGCTGAAACTATTTATTTTTGATCACTTGATTTTATTTTTAGAAATTTATATTTTGGATTCAGGCCCACTGCCCTACCCCAGATTTGCTCTAACGCTGGGTTTCACCTTCAATGAAAGGCGTAATATTGGCGTAATAAATTCAAATTTTGTCGGCCGCCTTTTTTTGATAACGGCAGAGTGACGCAGGTCGCAAAGCAAAAATTCTAAAATAAATCAAAAGCATTACCTACGGAGCAGGGCTATAATAGCTCAGGCAGAAAACGAGCGCCATGACAATATTGAAATCACTCATTCTTAAAGCTTTTGCTTTGGTTTAAAACAACAGCTTGAAGTTTAAGTAAGTGTTAAAACGGTATTAAGGAAGCTCCTAGAATCAGGCCTTAAAGACGGAATGCAGTGAAAAAGCCACTTCTCACACAAAAAAAGGAAAGCCCAACGACCGGAGTAGGCTGAAATCGGACTGAAATGTAATGAAGAGATTATATTCAATTTACCATGCGCCGACAATCCTCCAAACATGAGACGACTTTCTTGCGAGAGGTATATGATAAATATACTCGTGAGTACAATCAAGCATCCTCAAAGCCAGAGTCATAAAGGTATTTTATTTGCTTATCGAGGAAGAACAATATGTCTAGCTTTCCGAAGACGTATTTAGGGATGACGTGCTAATTTTGAAAGTTTTGATCAACAAAATTTTCTAAAAATATTTTTTATACTTATAAGTATAATTAAATATAACATCAATTTACATTGCGCTGCTGTTATTTATTTTATTTTTTATTTTTTTGCTTTATAATTAGCGCTTACACTCATTTTGGGTGTTTGGCCGAGCTCCTCTCCCTATTTGTGATGTGCGTCTTGACGTTGTTTTAAGCCGACTCCGAGCGGCAAATGGTTTTTATGAGGACTTTTTTCATAGCACTCGGAAATTTGCCATTGCCTCCCATTTTTAAACCTGCCACATATTTCGCCCTTAAATTACATTAAACACAAACTAAGAAAATTTTAAATATGCGAAATTGTAGTAATGAGTTGTGAATGACGGTCAAAAACACTTTACCGCACATTAAGAAAGAAATATTTTGATATAATGATTTTATATGACATTTTTAAATGAAAGTTACGAGCTTCAACAAGCTGGAAAATCATTGTAGTTTGCCTTCGGTACGATTTATTCGGCGTACCGCTAACTGATATTCCATAAATATGTATATTAATATTTATATAATTCCAAATCTTGAATCATCATCCCAAATACCTATTACGCACACCTACAAGCTCGCAACCAGGTTTATTTTTTCAGAGGTAGTGTTGTATAAAATCCTCTCTTTGAATACCCTTGGTTTCACACATGCACACCCAGTAAAAAAAGAACATTATTTGTATTTGCTGAAATATTGCTTGCTTTTGTACGTTTTTCTTCAAGTGCACTCACTCTATTATTATTCCCATATTGTATTCTCGTGCTTGTATTATGTATTTATGTACTGTTGTTACATTGGGTTGCTTCTTCCTCGCTATTGCCTCGGGTGCCGCGGCTGTAGCTTTGTAAAGTAGTATATTCAACTCTGTGCTGGCTCTTTAACCAAACTCGTATAATAACGTAATTTACTTGCCGTATTTATGTATTATTGTTCAATAAATAAAGTTTTGAATGAATTGTTCACGCGTTGATTTGCATACCAAATAATTGCATTGCATCTGTGTTATTGTGCACTCGTATTATTGCATAAAATATGATGTGCTTCAAAGACAATAGCCTTATGTACATTCAGCAACATGAATAAATAAGTGAAATATGCAGTAAGTGCCATGCTGTACTAGATGGCACGATCACTCATTTATTGCTATGCATCTCTATGTACAAGTACATACTTCAAAATATGTATGTATACATCTACAATACTCAGGAAAGGCGGTGATTTTTGTGCAAAAATAGCAATAAAATAAAGTACGTCTAGCCAGTGAGTAGGGCCAAGCAACAATTAAAAGGCATGTCTTAGGAGGAACTGGGGAAGCATTTTTACAAGCTCGTTTATTTTCGCAGCATTTGAAGCAAACGAAATGAAGCAGTAACAAAATAACCACACACCATGTCCTTAATTTTGCACAAATCTTCGCCGAATATAAAAAAGATGCCGAAGCTATAATAAAAATCTTGACCTATCAGATTAGTTATTTTGGATTAGCCATAACTTTCAAAAGAACAGTTGCCACTTTCGACTCGCCATTTTTCTGCGCGCTAAAGAATTCCGTTGCTCGTGAAGCGAATAATTAGTATGTGAAAATGTTGTGGCTTTGTTAGCGATGATCAAACGACTTTGTTTAGCCGCTTAGCACACAAGGGATATGCCTGAATTAAGTAGCGATATTTTTTATTACATTTTACATACTTTGGGCGCAATGCTTTGAAAAGCAGTGAAATTACATACAAATTTGAGCGACATGGGTTTGGAGCAGGACGCTTGTCTTTTCAACGTCCTATGGAGGGATCAAGCCATTTTGCATACTTTCAAATCAATGCAGTTATGTATATAATAGATTGTCAAAACAAAAATAATGTAGTTAGATTCAAGGGAAATTTTTTGGCTTTATTCACTACTCGCTAGGTGTTGGTGAATCAAAATAAGTTAGTAAATAATTCAACTTACATTAGTTTGGCTGACTTATTTTCATATTTTTCTCAGCTCATGTATAACTTACGCAAATTTTCACATAATTTATGAAAATTTGTGTCAAATATGCCATAACTACTGAATTCCATCTGTCCTTTATTTTTTAAATTTTGGAATCAAATTAAAGCAATAAATACAAGTACATCAAATAAAAATGATTGTTTCAGCTCGTATAATTCTGCAATATAAATATTGGAAATGAAGTTGCAGGAACAAATAGGTGACTGCACCTATCTGAGTGCAAAAGTTGAGCCCATCCCTTCACTAAAATGGCCGGCGGCACACTGAAACTTATGGTCACGCCTATTTGAGGGTGAGAATTGTACCTGACGTATCGACGTATGTGTTTCATAGAATTATAGTCTGAACAGATATGAAATGTTTGTACTAAATTCAGTAAATAAATGAAATAATAAGTAAAATAAATGAAATGAGAAGAAAAGAGGAAAATACAGTGAAAAAAAAAACTTTAGTTTAATTAAATGCTAATAAAATAAAAAAAGTAAAGCAAAATTAAGGCGGCCGCCGTAGCCGAATGGTTTGGTGCGTGACTACTATTCGAAAGATGAAAGAAGAAAAAGTTTTTTCTAATATTGAACGCCCCTCGGCAGGCTATGGTAAGCCTCTGAGTGTATTGCTACCATGAGAAAATCTCCTCATAGAAAATATCTATCGTTCAGAGTCGGTTTAAAACTTTAGGTCCCTCAATTTGTGGAACAACATCAAGACGCACGCCACAAATAGGAGGAGGAGCTCGGTCAAACACCCGAAAAAGGTGTAGGCGCCAAAGTAGTTGAAGTAATTTAAAATAAGCCAAGTTAAATTAAACAAGTTAAGGTTAAATAAAAGAAATAATATTATATAGATAAAAATCAATTCATTAGATAAAATGAAATAATATAAAAAGTTTATAATAAAAAAATAATAATAATTAGAAAATTATAAAATAAATTAATGGAAATTAAATAGAAATAGGAAAATAATTTATATTAAATAAAGGTAAATATAATAAAACAAAATTAAATAAAAATAATACAATATTATTAATATTAATCAGTTAAAATAAACTAAAATCAAATAAAATGAAGCTAAATTAAAATAAGTCAAAAAGAGTAAAATAAAATTTACAAAAATAAATAAATACATCAAACAGAAAGAGGTAAATAAACTTAGGCTTTTTTTACAAGAAGATGGCCTAGCGGTCTTTCTTGCATACTTAACTAATTAATTTTTGGACAACAGTAAAATGTTAGCTTACGCCAACCAGCAATTGAATTAAGCCACATTTTGCCAAACTGAAATCATCTAACATTTAGAAACTAATTTTTTTCCGTCTATTTGCATTGTGTATAAATATTTATGTAGCTTTCTCTTGCCTTAAAGCTTTTTATAATTTATTTATGCGTTTCCAAATAAGTACCTTCAGATGCTTTCCATGGAGCAATGTGTATAAGTTTATATAAAAAAAGTTTGTTAAACAAGTAAGGAAGTGCTACCCACATTTTACTACAATTTAATTTAGACTTCCCTGGAATCAAACAAACGTATAGCGAATAAGACATGAAAGCATTTTTGTTAAGGTTTATTTACATTTAACAAATAATGTTGCTTTTTATCCGTTCTTAATATTGCTTACGTTTTACACAAATTCAAATATACACTCAGCGAAAAAGAGTCCGCGCCTCGAAAGACATTTATACCGTAGTATGATATTATAAGCAGGGCAGCCTAAAATATGTGCCGTGCTGTTTTTTGACACGCATGCAAGCTGATGATGTTTACAGGTTTTGCACAAAAAAATTATATAAAAAATTTAGCTATATTCCTTAGAGCATATTTTATCATAATTTACAATAAGCGTATTTATTTGAAGATTATTCTGACTTGGCAGGTAATGGCAAGCCTACGAGTGTGTTTCTGTCATTAACAGATTTCGCATAAAAAGTCATTTGCTGATTTCAGGTACATTTCAACCCATTATAAAATATACATAGGTTTTTAACTTCAAATTAAAGTTTTTTAATTTCAAATAAAATTTTTTTAAATTGAAATTAAAGATTTTTTATTTCAAATTAAATTTTTTTTTAATTCAAAAAAAAAGATTTTTAATTTCAAAAAAGGAGGTTTCGATAAAATGCTATTGTATGAAGAAGGTAAAGCTATTGCAGAGTCAGCAGAATTAGCTGGAATTAATAAAAACACAGCCACTTCTATAATTAGAAGGTATAAGAAGGATGGATGTAAGATTATTAGACGAAATCGTGGTGGAGGTAGAAATGTTAAACTAAGTGATGAGATTTTAAACTATGTAGAGAAATTAATTGAAGAAAACCCATCAATTACTTTAGAAAAAAAAAATTCAAATAATAACGTCAACATGACCACAACAACGGTATTTAATGCATTAAAAGCTTTAAAAATAACATTAAACACAGTCACAATCAACCTGGACCGTTTAAATTCCAAATCAACAATTGAACAACGCAAAAATTATGCACTAAATTTTACACGAAATGCTCCACAATGACATGAGAAAATTATTTTTATTGCCGGTTTCAACTGTCATCTTCGCAGAAATAAAGCTCGATCGAGGATAAATACTTGTAATAGTTCCAACAACAAAAGAAAGAAATATTTCATTAATTTTAGCCAAGAATTATACATTCTCAAGTAATTTCTAACTCAATAGTAAATTCAAATGTTTTTATTACATTTCTGGATGGTTTATATAATAAACTTGCTGAAAGTAACATCGTAGAAGCATAGTTCGTTCTGGACAATACCAGAATCCATAAAACTCGGGAAGTGCGCGAAAAGATTAGTGATTAATCATACGTGCATATTTCTATCACCATATTCCCACATGTTAAAACCTATAGAAAAGGTATTTTCAAAGATAAAATTGCCTGCACGAAATTTGCTGGCCGATCCACAAATTAATCAAAATTTGGTACAGATTATTGAAGAATCAATGGTCACTGTTACTTCTACTGATTGCAACAATTATTACGCTGACATGTCTAGGAAACTACCACTGGCTGTAGCAGAACAACCGTTGCATTAAATGCTTTGTCGAAATTGCTTTATTTAACTTTTTTTGGTTCTTATTCACAGTTAGTACTCATTTTTTATTGTAAATATTCAATATTACATTAATAAACTTTAATTTGAAATTAAAAAACTCTAATTTGAATTTATAAAAATTTAATTTGTAATTAAAAAACTTTAATTTGAAGTTAAAAACCTATAGCAAAGAGGTTTCTGTGTATGTATTTTAGTATGAGTCCGACAATAGTAAGCTTGGAGTACTTAACTTCTACCTACCTCCTTAAGCTGCGATTAGTGGTGCCGTACTTTAATCATAATCCCAACCATAGCAATCAGCTGTTCTGATGAAACATATGGGTATCACTGTAAACGATTATAGGTGCCGCACCACAACGCCATAACCATAACCGTAGCCGTATGTACAATTGAATTTTGATATTTCTCCGTAACCCCGAGCAGCTGTAAAATACTTGACATTTGTTTCAATATTTGCGATAAAAATTTGAATATTAGAAATGAACGAAGAAAAATTGATTGACAGCTATTAGGGCATGACTAGCCGACAAGTGCTGTAATGTTACGGCTATGGCGTTATGGCTACGGCATCATTAGTATCAACTTTGCTCTCGTCTCCTTATCTTACACTTTTAACGAGTACAGATATCGAATACATGCATGTACTTCTACTACTACAATATTTATGAGAAGTGGGTTGGGTTCAGAGGCTAGGCAACCTCACGGGAAATGTTTTGTGCCCTTGTGGGAAAGAGCTTGGCTAAACGCCATTGACAGATTATAAAATCCTGTACGCCTTATATAAGTTATTTCAGTAGCCGTTGAGGTTTGCATATTTATAGGCGCACAAGCAAGCGAATGAAATAATAAACTCGCTTAAACAATATTAAAACAATATTAAAAATTTGCTGCTTTCGATTGACCAACACATAGCGAGTAATGAAAAAAATATAAAATTTCCCTTGAATCTAATTTTGCATATGATTTGGCAGCACTGCATTATTTTCTTTTTGATAAACCGTTACTTAAGTGCATTACTTTTCAAAGCGTCCCATCTGAAAGTATGCCAATGGTTTAATCCCGACATGGGATGGCCAAAAGACAAACGTCCTGCTTCTAACCGACATGTGGCTCAAACTGTAATTTCACTGCTTTTCAAAGCATTGCGCTCAAAGTATGCAAAATATCAGTCAGTCCTTTTTCTAACCTCGACAAATCCGTTTTCCTAAAATTTGTTTCACCAGCCTTTGAATTATCGAGTCATTCAATTGATTACACTGTGTGACAAAAAAAAAAAAATTAAATATACTTTTATGGAGACCTAGCACAACTTATGGCTATAGAAAAACTAAACAAAATGGTATAGGAGAAATTTCCAATACACCCCCAAAATCTCGTTTTATGACCATAAAACCGATTTTCAGTAGGTTGATGGAAGAATCACTCCTAACTTCGCCAATTTCCATCCGATTTCGGATTTGTTTTTTTAGTTTGAAAGAACAAAAACAAGCCTTTTTGACAGTGTGTTGACAATTTTTCGTCTGAAATATCAAACAAATCTCGAACTTTGCGATATGTTGTTCTTAAAGATCGACTATTTTCACAATAAGTTTCAATATCATGATTTTAACCCGTTATTTTATCATGTAAAAGTGTACATCTGTCTACTTTACGAATGTCTAAAATGAAACTTTTGAAGACCCTTCACTTGACGCTTGTGAACTAAGCGAATAGAAACAGAGTGACCACTAAATGGTTGTTGGTACTGCATAAAAATTGTCCGCATGGCGAGCAGAGCAGTGATGAATCGAAGGCGGCAATTATATATATGCAGAGGGCTTTCCTGGTACCGCATATTCTAAGTGGCCTGCAAACTGCTGCAAATTCGTTTATAAAATACATTGCATATCCTTCGTGCTCCCATTCTTTTTAACTCCACGCCATCAATTAGTTGTGGACTTGAGTAGGTTTTTTTAAAGGTCTAAGGTTATTGACATATTTAGTTTAAGTTCTTATTGTAATTAAACAAAAGAACAAAAAAACAAAAAAAAAGTTAGCATGTCTTTTAATACCCTGCAGGAGTTTTGTTTATGAGCTTTCAATATATTTAATTTTCTTCGGTACCAAATTTACTCTTGACAATATTTTATTTAAATGTTAAAGTATTTTATTACATTTAATTGCGTGGATATTTACTTAAATTGTATTGCAATACTGATGCGGAATTATTATTCGAAATCCAATTAGGAAGAACAAAGAAATTAAATATTGATTTTTGCAACATTTTCAACTTCCTATTCATGTTTAAGTATAGACAATCCACCTTTTGCAGCACTTTTTTCGCGAAACACGTATTTCCTTTTTAAAATCGGCAAATTGACAAAAGCAGAAAGTTTTGCTGACAAACATGACATATACAAATAACAACAACAATAATAATAACAAAAAATGCTAATAGTTACTCCACCATATTTGGCGAATGACTTTGAGGGTTGTATGCGTAAGTGGCAGAACCAAAAACAACTACCATACATCTGTAAAGTGTGGAAAGAAAACGACTGCCGCAACGGGCCAAAGGCGAGTATTTGTTGTTCTTGTTGTTACTGCTGTCATATATATATATGGCTCGAATTAGACAGTTTTGGCAGCTTTTAACTGTTTTCGAGCCTACATACGATCGATTGATTTGATATAAGACTGCCAGCCATTTGTGGAGCGAAAGAAACGGCATCTGCTGTTGCCACTTTGAAATTTCAAATTCGAAATTTAAATTAATGTGCCAAAAATTAGTTTAGAGAAAAAGGTACCTCGAGGATTAAACATACACAATACACACGTTTGTATGTATGTATGAATAAGCTAACATCTGACATTAATTACGCGAAGGTGGTCGAAAAAGGAAAAGGAGACATGAAAAAAACATTCTTATTAAATTCGTGCTAACTGATTTTTAAGCTGCGAGTTCTCGACTCCTTTAGCTGATACCAAATATAAATGCGAAAAACTATGTATGTACATACGTATATCTTGACGTGCTATGTTTGCTCTGTTTATTGTTTGCTGGTAGTGTGCAAAACATATACAAGTTGATTTATGCAGGCGGCTAAAGCATCAAAGACACATTCTAGGAATTCCGGTTAACTTTCATGCTAACATTTCGAACTTTTTCAACGTCTGATCAACAAACGATCGTGCTTCTCTTCCTTCACATCATCAATATAATTTTGGATGTTAAGTCGATTTTTTGTTAATTCTTTTTTCGTTTTTATCGCTGAGCTTCAGTAACCAAACGTAGCTTTCGTTAATTTATGCACTTGTTTGCCTTCTACATATTTGCTGAATATAGAGCAAATCGAATGCATTTTGAAGCACAAGACCACCATTTTATATTTTTCTAGTATTTTGGAGCAAGTTTTTTTTTAGGTTATCAACCGATTATTTTGTGATTACCGTTTTGTTAATGGTTAGATACTTGCCAACGTATTTTTTTACAAGAAAGTGAAATTGTGTCACACAAATAGTAAAGTTGTAAACATAAATACTTAATTGTAACAAAGCCTTATCATTAGTGTTAATCAAACACATACATCCATACATATTTTATTTGAGAGTATCCCGCTGTCTTGCTTGATTAAGAACCCGTCTCCCTAGCAAAAAAACGATTGGATTTTCTTGTCTGCTTTCTTATCATTTGGTGTTTTACTAGTTGTCAGCCAACTAAGCCGTATATTCACATTCTATGCTTGCTTAACCCGAATTTGCGGGACTGTGTGATGAATGCAAGAAAGTCCAATTTCGGTATAAATTTTAGGTTTTCTAAAGCCCCGCACACATTTCACGTAAAAGTATTACACTTCAGTTTCCGCTTCCGGAAGACTGGCTTGCAACACGCGTACCCTCGAGGAACGAATGGGATGAAGATGCAGTCATCTATACTAAATCAAAAATTAGGAAGTGAACTATGCACGCAAGAGCCTGCACTCAACAACACTTTTTGGCTCTTTGACTAACGCAATGTTTTTCATGTTGAGCTCACAGCGCTAGAAAAATTTGGGCTATTGTTGAACGATTCTACCCTCAACTTGCAATCAGATACTCTTAACTAAGATGCTAAAAAAGCACTAATACAGTTCCGAAACCTCATTTAGGACAGTGCTCGAATACAGAAAAACTCTAAACAAACTGATGGCTAAGTATTCCACTACAGTCCAAATATTCCCGAAAACACAAAGTTCAAATATTTCAAGAAAGTCAGCAGAAAAATTGGTAAGAAAGGGAAAATGCCTGTAAAATATTCATAACACTCCAGAGGGCGAGCGAACCGCATAGAAGTTGTATTGTAACTTTTGACCATACGTGAAATCTGCTATAGGTTAGGTTAGGTAACGCTGGTTGATCTGTAAAAAGATCTCTCTCACTAGGGTCCATTGTGTTGCCAGTGCTATGTATCTGAAGTCGAAGATATCAATTTATATAATTCATTACGATTCGCGAGTTTGAACAAATCGTTCAGCCTTTTGTCAGCAATATCCTTCAAAGATGAAAAATATGTTGATCCTAGACCCATTTGTCGAGTCCTTCAGAGAGCAGAGCAGTGGCAAAGCAGGTATTCCAAAGTAACTCGGATTAATCCTATTTTGGCTGCGTTAGTACCAATGTTTTGCAGTTTTTCCTAGACAGTGATAAAATGAAGTTTGCAGCTCTGGTATTCCGAGTTCTTAGAATAATTTTAGCAGTTTTGTACAAAGTTGAGAGTTCCCATATCGACTACGTTTCCTACGCCATATATAATATAATATGACGCTAGTTCCTCATTTAGTTCCACTTTCACTTAACTTATGAATTCCCAATAGGCTGATCCTGGTTCTTGGTTGGTTGGTTGGTTAGAGTGGTGATTCATCCAGAATCCAACTAGCGCTTCCGCACCATTTTGTTGCCACATCCTCGTTACCAAATTGTTTAACAGTTATTTGCAGCAGGACTATATCCAGTCTGTGCGGTTTAGGAACCTTATTAGGTTGTTGACGTCTACGCCAGACAGTTGCTCGAGACTCTCGAACAGCGGTTTGCCCAGGGTTAACATTCTGTCCTTCCATAGGGCAGGGCATTCACAGAGGAAATGGAAGATTGTTTCTTTTTCCTCCGGTTGTTTACAACTGGTTCTTAGTGAATGTGGAATTTATTATCAACGCCACTCGTTTGCTCGTCATGAGAGACGGCAGAAATCAGCCGTACAAAATACTGATATTTTATGAAATTTATTACTAATTCAGAAAATGTAAAAAGAAAATGTTTTACCTGTGAAGAACTGCAAGCAGAAGTAAACAGTTGGAGCGACAAGGAAGAATTGGGAGAAAATATTGCCTAAAAAAACACTTTTTAATCAAAATAGACTTTCACTAGTTTTTTTAGCACATGTTAAACTCTTCTGCCTGTTGTTTCTTTAAATACCCAAGGCAGGAAAATTGACCCCAGGATATCAAGGGGTCAAGCAACGACAATCCATTTTCTTATGTAGAGGGTACTGGAGAGCAAACCGCTTAAATTTTTCTTCCCGATTTTTTAGCATTCCACAAAATTTTATAAATGTTTTTTTATTTTTTGGAAATCGCTACATTTTGACCCTAAGAAAGAACGGAATTTCTTAAGGACGTAAATTTCTTTATCTTTCTTCTATGAACAGGAGAGGACACTAAATCAATATCACTTACTATCTATTTCCGAGATATGATCTTTTGTATAAACATTGTTTTATTTGTAGGAAGAAAACCTCTCGCAATTGGCAAGCAAAAATGGGTTGTAGAACTCCTATGTGGGTTAGCACGTCAAATCGGGCTTCTATAAAGAAAGATTAAAGCCTTTTTTGAGCACCTCCAGCTACGTCATGTGACTGGTATTTGCCTAATGGTGATACATAACAGTAGAATAAACTTTCCGGAATACGATTTTTGCCACAGCTGTCGTGTGCACTAGGATATCTAAAACATTGAACTTTCTCCACTGTCCTTTTTTATCAAGAATAAGTCGGAGAGTACTTGATTGGGTAGTGGACCCGAGTTCAAGAAGCTTTTATGACAGTTTCTTCGCTCTATTGCGGACAAATGCGTTGCATTGATTGGAAGCCGTTGCGACATTAGCAATGCAAAATGCTTGCTCAGTGGTATCACAACGGGCTCTCTACGTCCAAGTGTGTCCTTCTTGGAGAATAAGGTAGCAAATGGTAATTCATATTATACATGAACGATACAGTTACCATTTTATTTTAATATCTTGAAGAGGGTCGGAAATAGTTTCGTAGTTTCGAGCCAGGGGAGCGTCAAATAAATTTCATTATTAGCTTCGACAACTCGTTCGCATTATCTTCAAATTAATAAATAAATATAGTGCAAGATTAAAAAAATCAGAATCTCGGGACCACTATTTGAAAATCCCGAACCTTTGGAATTTCTGCCGAATTTATTGCTTTACAACCAACACAAATCAACCTGTCGCTTTATCTTAATTTATGCATTTGGTAGGCAGACTTTTCTAAATTACCTCACATTAAGCCTTTCAAGTATTGGTTGCCTGCTTTAACTTTTTTTGTGGATTTCGATAAAGCAAAATCAAAGTATGCTGGTCAATATTTTTTTCCATTCAATGTACGTTATAATTAGCAAATTCTGGCAATGCTAATAAGTAGCACCAAAAGTAATCTGGCGTATCGTACGCCTGGGGAATATTCTCTGCGATAATAAAATTGTTTGCCAATTGATTATGAAGTGCTCGCTTTATACTATACCTACATATCTACGAGTATAAGTGTGTGTACTACAATTATATTTAAGTAATCAATACACTTAATCTCACAGGCACACTTGAATGCTCAAATTTGAGCTTTTTATCGGCGGGATGCCTCTGCTACTTAATGAGTATAAGTGTGTGGTTGTTGTACTGGATTTCATACGCCACTTAAATGATTAGAGTGTTTCATTGTGCCTTTTGGCCTTTTAGCATTTTTTGTGTAATTTTCATTGGTATATGTATGTACAAGCATATGTTTTGCACCGTTAAACATAAGTATGCATAAATACAACGTACGGGTATAGTTAAAAATGTTCCTGTAGAATTTGGGAATAGACTTAGAGTACTCCATAAACTGCACTGTAGACTATTGGAAGTGATCCAATCACATGATTGGACCAAACACATGGAAAATTCTATTTAAATTTCACTTGTATATCTTAGCTTAGAACCACTTCTTCCCTTTTACATTACATAGAGATCAGGTGTAGGCCAAATGGACTCTTTTTATGGAATTTATTTATTTTATTAATCAAACACACAACCATAAGTTACTTTTCAGTGTTCGAGCTAAATTCTAAAAGCTTAAAAATAACATTACAAATATAGGTGTTTTAGGGATATTTGATAAAAAAAGAAGGCTGTAAAAAGGTGAAAGTAGGTAGGTATTAGAAGTATAAGAAGGAAGTATTAGAAGTATTATAGTGTACATTTATATTAGCAACTTAGTGACCAAATAATGAACGAGGTCATTTTTAAAGCGTAATGCGCTTTGGGTGGTCTTGATCTTTTCATATTTATTTGCTAATTTTGCTGTTTACGAATAGTATGCCGAACGTACGAATAGTACTATAAACCCCTTCTCAGGTGTTGCCATTATTGCGTAGCTATTGACAGGGCCTCCCATGTCGGTAAGGTCAAGTGTAAGCACCGAAGCTAAGAACAATCCACACAACACAATTCGGTCGCAAGGCAGAAGGTAGCGTCTATCCACACGCTAGCGGTGGCCATAGCGAGCGTCCGTCTTATATAGGGTTTTCCTAACAGAGGTGTTGTTTTGATATTCAAAGAAAAATGCTGTTTTTTTAATATAAATGATCAGATGTTTATTTCATTATAAAGATGAAGGTATGCCGTTAATCGTGGAAAATAACATCTGGCAAATAACAGCCACGACCACGCTAATAGGACAATATCCTTTTCATGAAATTTTCCATAACCGAATTGCAAAGTGATCTTGAATCGATCCTGAGCTGTTGGCGTAGACCTTCTATTTTACGTGGCCCCAAAGAAAAAAGTCACGAGGTGTTAAATCACAAAATCTCGGTGGCCAATTGTGATCACCTCTTCGAAAGATAACACGGTCCGGAAACTTTTCCTGTAAAAGATCAATGGTTTCCATGCTTGTGTGGCACTTAGCGCCGTCTTGTTGAAAATAATCGTTGTTCAGATCAATACTATCCAATAAAATCGTTAATCATCTCTCAATAGCGCAATCCATTCACCAATAACACCTGTTATTGGAAAACCCTATATCAAACGGCTCGCTATATAAACGTGAATGCCCATAGGCCAAGTAGTTCCTGTATGCTATCAAAGGTAGCAGCCCCCCATTGGACTAGAAAGCCTGGGCTAATTCCCCATCTTTTCGAAAAAAACTGCTTACTGAGACCAGAACTGGCCCTACGCTTCAATAAGCATCAACGCAAGCTTCGCATGCATATCAAAGGATTAATGACTTTTATTTATATTTTTTAATCGCCTCCAACGCCGTACGTGCCTATTATTTTAAGGTTAATATCCGGAGTAGAATTGAAGCCTCAAGTATATAGAGAAACGCTATCGAATGCGTAGAATACATATATACGTTCCCACGACAGTCGGTTCTACGTAACCGGAACGACCTGGATTTATATCCGGCCAAGGACTATCACTTCAGCAGCATTCCCCGTATATGTATGGGGAATATACATATATGCTGCTACAATAACAACAATGTCAATACATATATAATTTTTTCGAAATTTCTGTCGACCAAGCCCTGCAATTAACGTCCTCTTTCAGGTAAACGGATGTTTCTTTACCAGCAAACCTTGTTTCGATGGATTAAGTATTTAATTATTTAATTTTTTTTTTATTTAAATTTATTTAACCCAAAATATGGACTTGCCTTAGAAAATTAAGTAGTGCTAAAACTTTCTGTTCACCACTGTCATTCAGCAAACTATCTTGAAATATCAAATAGAGAAATAAACTACGGAAATATATTATTAATATAATAAAAATACATATAATAATAAATAATATACATCTATATATATAAAAAGAAGTTACATTTCCTTGGTAATCTTATAACTCAAGAACGGGCTCACCTATCCAAACCAAATTTTCAAGCTTTGTTTGGACTATTCAGTAGATGGTTTGTGTTTTGAAATTTTAAGAATCGGATACCAGGGTCTCGAGAAATAGGCCAAAACGTGAACCCGGGTAACCCTAGGATGTGTTTGTACAATATGGGTAGCAAATGGAAGCTGCAGATGATTCTATAATATAGAGTATTTTTGATGCCGCTCCGTGACTAGGGTCTCGAGATATCGGCCAAAATGTGGACCCCGATAACTTAAGGATGTGTTCGTATAATATGGGTAGCAAATGGGAGCTGTTGATGATTGCTATAGTTAGAGTATTTTTAATGCCCCTCCGTAACTAGGGTCTCGAGATATAGACCAAAACGTGGACCTGGATAACCCTAGGATGTGTTTGTACAATATGGGTAGCAAATGGAAGCTGCTGATGATTCTATAGTGTACAGTATTTTTGATGCCGCTCCGTGACTAGGGTCTCGAGATATCGGCCAAAATGTGGACCCCGATAACTTAAGGATGTGTTCGTACAATATGGGTAGCAATTGGGAGCTGTTGATGATTGCTATAGTTAGAGTATTTTTAATGCCCCTACGTAATTAGGGTCTCGAGATATAGACCAAAACGTGGACCTGGATAACCCTAGGATGTGTTTGAACCACATGAGTATCCATTGTAAGTTGTTGATAAATGCTAATGAAAAGAGGACTTTTCTTTTCGCTGGGTAACTAAGGACTCCAGTTATAGACCAATTGGGAACTCGCCTTCAGGTTAAGAGATGGCATTCCAGTTAAAATGTTTTTAAAAATTCAGATCCGTTATCTACATATATTTCTCGAACTTTACAGATTCAAGGTCAAATATACAATAGAGCCATACCAGCCTTATTTAGCGTAAAAAATTGAAATGGAAATTGAAGAATAAAAGTTTAATTACAAGTTTTTATCGGCTCTTTCACCTTACCTGTATATATGTAGGTGACCACCACAATCAAATTTTAAAAAAGTACAGAAAAGGCTAATGTGACATCTTTAGAAAGTATGTTGAATGAAAAAATCAACTAATTCAACTGTTTAAACATTTTACGAGTTCTATAAAGAAAACTTAATATGAAAAATTTCTTGCGATATAAAAAAACATTTTATGTATGGTGGTGCGAAGCCCACTGGGAAATGCTAGTAAAATATATATAATGAAAAACTGTATATAACCAAAAACTGAATTTTGGTCTTGCACTGAGAAAATAGCTTCGCCATTTGACTACTTCGAAAATTAACAAAAAATCATAAAATTCTTTTTAAGTGCGATGTATGACAAAGGACACAATTGTGGACCAAAATTCGTAGAAAATTCGTAAGACAACGTGGTAAAATATTTCCAACCAAGGACCAAGGAATAGCCGATAATTACCCAGGTGAATCAAAATCGCTGAAGGCCAGTCGTGCTGTGCCTTGAAAAATATACAACGACCACAGACGCTAACTCGATTCGACACCTACCTATTTGAAGTAAAAACGAATGCATTTGAGGAGGAAAAAATGCCTCCTTCACCGGACGCAAAAACTCGCAGTCGCATTTTCGAAATTACATGAATTCGTTTGCTAATCACCCACTCAACAACTATTTTGAAAACCTATATAACCAATTTGGAGGGCGAAAAAAGAGGAATAGTTTAGTGAAGTATATCAAGCGTCATTTAACGCATAGAATGTGTCTTATTTAAATTTTCACAATCAATTTAAAATGTATGCGCTCTCTTTGGACATCTCTTTATATCTAATAATATTATTTAATATTTTCATATTTGCAAAAGCAATTACCAAAATTTCACACAACACTAAGCGATCAATAAATATTTAGATAAACTTTTTTCTATTCTTCTTATAAGAGGATAACTTAGCACTTGGTTAAATTCAATTATGTGTGATAACAAAACACGGGCTGGGCTTTTTTGGTGGATTATAAACTCAAATATAAATACATTGGTATCTGTATGTGTGCATGTGTGAGTATGCAAATAAAAACATACCGCGCAAATAAACGGCAAAGTTCTCGGTTGCCTTCAAAACTGAGAGGGCGCCACGTCGTAAATAAACTGCAGCCGCTGATCAACAGGTGGGCGCTGCGTCGCTGGCTGTTCTTCTTGTCGTACGTAGTGCGTAGTCTGGAGCGGAAGTGCAAATGTGCACTGCAAGTTGGCGCACAAATATAAATTCGCGTTTCACTACAAATATTTTCACTATTAGCTATGCACGTATGTACATATGTAAGAAATGCAGTTATGCTGTTCTGAGTTACTCCTATATTGCAATTACACTTTATTCCTCAAACTAAATCAATCAATTGAAACATTTGTGGTGCATTGAGTTGTTCGTTGTTTACTGATGTTATATATTTTTTTATTTTTATATTTATTTATCTTTATTTATCTTTATTTTTTTTTTTTACATGTCGGCACGTTTTATATACCAGTTGTCTTGCTATAACTTTTCGCTGCAATTTGAAAATAAATTTGTGTAAAAAATTGTCACAGAAATTCTAGTTTTCGCTACCAGTTTTAAATCGACTTTATTTGTGTGTTTTGTTTTACTTTGCTTTACGTATGTATGTATGAAAATACGTAAATTTGTATGCATAGGTATATGCATTTATGTTTTGAATTCTAACCAGTATTTTTAGTCGCTGTACTCCACGCCTTTCGTTTTTACATTGCCACCCACCAGGTGAGCCACAACAACTTATTGCTTAGAGCAGACGGCATTAGCAGCTGTTGGTTTTTTCCATATGCAAAAAAAAAGTTTATTTAATTTCGTATTTGTTTAATGTACACTGTTCCTGTCGTTCATAAGTCTTAAAAATACTCAGTTTATAATCTCTTTGGCACTGATTTACCTTCTGAACACACTTACGCACATTTATGAGAACATATGCAAGTTAAAGTCGTCGAAATTCAATGTGTATATACATATGTAAGCATGTAAGTTTATGCTCAAATGAATTCGTTTTCAATTTCGTAATGAAAAATTATGAATGGCACAAAAAAGTAGTAGAGTTCTTTACTTTTTTTATTATTAATAAATTACAATGGATCAGTTATAACGTGCGCATGCGCCACCATCCGCCCGACAAGATAGAAACGTTTAAACCAAAAGACCGCTCGTGAGAAACTAAACGAACTGAATCAAACGTTGGCTATTCACTGAACAACTGCAATATGAACGCACTTGTTGATCGTGTTCGAGGTGCCGTTCGCTCCGTTTCGAGATTGGTTCAAATTTGTGTGGAGCGTAACGTTTGACTTGTTGATTTGTTAGTTTATCGCATAAGTGTACGTGTTAGTGTGTGTGAGTGTGCGTGAAACGGAAATAATACATTGCGTTCCAATAGAGCCACAAAGAATGCTACTCCACTTGGAGCCTACTGTTGAGCTGTGTATGTGTGTGCGTGTGTACATGTGAGTGCATTTGGCGCGTGTTTCGTTCCAAAGCTAATTTGGCTATACATAAAACAACTAACATTCCGTAGTGCTGTTTCTATTCCAGAGCTATTCAGTTGCTTGCTCAGAGAGTAGCAATCAGAATTAATTAATAGCTGTGTAGTGCCAGAACCAGAACCAATAAGCATTAACAATGCAGACGCTCAAGTGGTGGGGTAGAATAACAGAACTGAGAAATTTTGCAGTTTGAGCGACGATGAAAGCTTTAGCGCGCCATTTGGGTACTTGAATTCTTTGGCAGTTGATGTGGGAGCTGCTTACGATGTTGTTTTGCAGTACTGCGCTTGTTGAGATTAAGGTGCTGTCAGAGCTGGCAAATATTTCAAAAAGTTATTGCAAAAGAAGTTACACTATGTAGAAAAGATACTGCGAATTGCTTGAAATCCCTGTCAAACTTAACATTTCGAAAATTAAATAATTGAAAGAGCATTTCAGTATATTATGAGCATTTCATATATTATAAAAATAAGTATTTCGTTCCAAAAATTGACTTCCACATTTACTTTTGAAGCATCTACTTGGCTGCTAATATTGCAATAATTAAAATATTTCGAGAGCAAAGAGATTGGCAAGAAAACAGTAGTCACGCTAAGCATATAAAATATTTCGTGAAGGTAAGTTTTTATTTCCAAAAGGATTAACTTTTTGTAATAACTTCAAAAGTAATGGTACTGCCAGAGTGCTTTTCGAAAGTAAATATACTGCCAAAGAAAGGTCTTTCCTGTCTGTCAATGTGAAAAAATTGTTAAATTAAATAATTGTGCAATAGAAAAACAACACGCACACCACAAATAGGAGGAGGAGCTCGGCCAAACATCCAAAAAGGGTGCACGCGCCAATTATATACATATATAAATATATAATATATATACTAGAAAAATGTTGTTTGTTGCATAATGGTTATTCTAAGAACCCCCAGAAAAAACTAAAAAAAATTGTTTCTTAGAAGAAAACTTAGATAAGTATACTTCTGCCTAAAAATCTCAGAAATTTTTCTACTTATTTAACTTCACGTAAGTAAGGCCAAATCGGACTGTAAATACAATTTTTAAAAAGATCTCAATTTAAGTGCCGCGCAGTCGATCCAAACTTTTAAATTTTCTCATCAAAATTTCTCTGTAATTGAATTAACGGTTTGAGATTGCATACCGGACATCCATACATACATACGTATATACATGCAAACATTCATACACTTGTTTTTGTATGATATATAAGATTGAGATCGTTAATATATACCTCTTAAAGTCCTACGTTTTAATAATTCAAAGTACGGACAGAGAATGTTGTGCAGTGGCCTCATTATTATTCAGCGCTATTTCCTAGTAGCCAGTACCCTGTGATAGTTGTTTTACTTGGAAGGATGTATATACATATGTTCTTAATCTATTTAGGTAATTTGTTATCTTCATTATGTAATAATTAGGTTGACGACTTTTTACAAGCTCGCATATATGACAATCCTTCCATAGCAAGTTAAAAAAACGTAATTGAATTATTTTCTGGATTAATTCGATAGAACATTACAGTTTCACCACTACAGATTCTTTAACAAAACCTGAATGTTGTCTTTGACTGGCAACCGAAACAATTTAGAAAAACGCTATTTATGTTAATCAACACAATTTGGAATGACAAATTAACTTATATGATAATTAATCCAAATTAGAGTAATCCCTTTTGCTAAATGAATCACCCACTCATTCACTCATTAATTGCTAATGAGGCCAATAAAAGTGATTTTTTGCGGCTGAAATAAAGTGTAAGAGAGACCTTTACTTTCAGTAGGTTCTGATGTGGTAGTGAGTTAGAAGAAGAGTTAGGCGCTCACTTTGCGTCTTATATTTTTGAGATTTTGAATGAATTGAAGCATATAACCCATTACGTTTGAGTCGTTGCCGTTGCCTTTTTTTTTTAGGTAGGTGTCATTAATCTATTTAGGATACCCGTGATCTTTGCGGCTTTGGTAGCCACATGCCGTATCTGGGCCCAGAAAGTAAGCATGCAGTCAAGTTGAATACCTCAGTATTTTACTACTTCTTGGGTCATTAAGGCTGTATCGCCTATTTGCATGCTAACCTCAAGTGGCATGTGACCTCGTACCACAAGGATGACTTCGGTTTTATGTTTGGCGAGTTCCAGGCCGTGGTCCTCAAGTCACATCTGCGTCTTTATCATAACTTGGTTCAGCTTCCTTCTAGCGTCCTCAGTTTCCCACTAGATACGTGTCTTGTGGCATTTCTATGCTCAATATCCCGCCGTAGATCAGATTCCAGAGATCGGTGCCGAGAATAGGTCTTTGAGCTGCGCCAGACGTTATCGCTTTTGTTTTCTGGACATCTATTGTGTCGTGCAGCAGTTCACGTTTAACCAGTTGGCTCTGGAGAATCCTTAGCTGGTATGCAGGTATTCGAAACCTTTCTCGAAATACCTTTATAATGTTTATCCATCATAGATTGTTAAAGGCGTTTCGTACATCAAGCGTTGCCAGAATGGTGTTGTCCGTCGGGCAGTGACGTCTGCGTTGAGCGCTGCTTGCCACCTCCTCTATTGCACCAAGAGTTGATTTTCCGCGTGTCGGAAACCGTATTGCCTTGCTGACAATCCTCCTGCACTCTTAACAGACTCTGCAAGCTTGCATTGTATGAGTTTCTCAAGCAATTTCTTGGCGTCGTCTAACACGCAAAGCGAACGCCAGGCTGACGGTTGCGCAGGGTCGCCCTTACCCTTTTACTGATCAGCGTCAATTTCTGTATTTTCCACAGCTTGACGAAGATGCTTTGAGCAATGCATTCATTGTAAACGTCAAGCAACACATCTGGTCGGCTTTCAGCCACAAGTTTGAGAGCTGCAGTTGGGATGCCATATGGGCCTGAGCTTTGCTTCATTTGAGGCTTCTTGCCGCGGTTTTAAGCTCTTTCTCAGTTAAGGGTAGGAGCATATCGTCATCTTGAGGGTATCGGTCTCCGCACAGCATAGGACCACTTTTAGAATGAAAGAAGGCACACGAATTGGGATCGGAGCTATGCGTCCAAAGCCTGCACGATAGCAACTAATAATAATAATAATTAAGCTTGAACACATGTGGAGCGAGGGGAATAGCTCCCCAGAATGTCATCGCCATCCTCCATGTCTGTTCAGATTTTTCTAACCACGCTATGACAATTTCAGAATTAGATTTTGGCAAAATTTTCGCTTATTCAAGTTTAAACATATGCATTTAAAGAGTTATGATTACTTAGTTTTACAAGGAGGAGCGCACCACATAATTTATGTGGTCAGCCTTTTGACGAGCGACTTTCTCTTTTTCGGCTAAAAAAATTTTACTAATTATATTTAGTCAACAAGTGGGGATTCTTGATCTTTTGAAGTGAAAAGAGATTTCTCTGATCGGGCTCTGCAAAAGTTATCTTATGCCCAAATAAAAAAAAACCCCACTCGTGAACATTTACAGATGCGCAATATGCCTTTTCAGATGCGTGTCAGAAGCCATGACAGCCTGTCACTGCACTGCAGAACTGTCACTGCATTTACCAAAAAATTTACCTGAATTGGTAGTAGCCGTTCGCATAAACTTCTTTCCTCACCACAACTTTGTCAACAATCATACAACTTAAGTGATTTTAAGCAGATACAATTTTATGCTCACTATTTATATAAATTTTCATCAATTCTGTTTCTCTACGAAAGTTTAGTCTGCGCTGCCGAAGCGCCCCGCTTTCATATCCTACCAAGGACTGTTAATCCACCATTACTTCCCAAAGTATTTCGTGAATGTTTAAAGGCAAACAACAACAGTTGTATTATATTTCTTGGCATGCCCGGAATACATCTGCAGTCGTTTGATTGCAACAATAAAATATATTTTTAGGAATGATGCTCTCATAATTAATTTGTCTATTTTGTATACTGTATCTGTGTATGTATGTACGAGAAATACTGTGCTCAGCTAGCCAGTTGGCAGCCAAGCTAGGGGCAATCTTATTAAGCGTACAACACGAATTTAACAGCACGCAGATGCAATTTGGCAACAAAGAGTAACAACTAAATCATAGCTCAGTGTTGGGGAATCAACATTTTTTATATTGATTTTTTGCTCCCGATTTGCAGCCGAGAAAGCTGATTCATTTGTTTATTTTTAACCGAAATAAAGTAATGTAAAGTTCGTAAAATCGGTTTGGCATGTCTCATAATTTTAAATTATGATTTCAGTTGCAACTCAATCACTGCGGCCCACTTGATAAGCACCGGAAAAATACATGCATACACACATACACCAATAGAAAAATATGAAAAATGGGGTTTTAATTAAATTCGTTGTTGTAATAAAGATGACAAAATGATTTTCTATTTTCATACATATGAATGTACATGTGTATGTATGTTGTTCTTTTAAGCTTTCGACGAATACTCATAGGCGTTGTAAGTTTGTATGTATATACACATATACATACACATTTAACATATGCAGGCAAGTTTGCCGTTTAAAAAACATTCCATACATACATACATGCATGTATGTACATACATTCATAAACATGTATACTCGTAGCATTCAAATGTGTACAAATTGCACTTACGTTAAAGTCCTCTTGTAGAAACTTTTCTGGCTACAGCCATCAGTAGAAATTCATTGAAAAATAGAAATTGAAGAATCCAACAACCATAAATCTTCAAATATCAGTGATTTGGCGATTTGCTTGATGGAAATCATTGATATCACCAGTTAGGCGTAGGAAAAGTTTTGTACGCGTCCAGATTCAATCAGCTTTGCATACGACATATGTATGTATGTATGTATGTTTATATACATATATGTACTTTGAATTTGCATTAGACTGCATACAAATTTGCGCAGAATATCTATCAGTTGCCGGTTTACCATTGGAATATGGGTTAAATCGACACCAGCCCACCAACATTACCGTTACCAACACTGTCACTGATTCTAGAATCTAGATGGTCGTAGCAAAAAATAATAGTATGCACATATGTGTATGCCTACATACATATATTAAAAATTTTTGAGCGGAGAATTGAAAGCTATGATTGAATAGATTTATTTCCTTGCCGCTAACTACGTCGAAAAAAAATTTTAATAAGCAGCAATTTCGCTAAGCTAAAGGCTGGGTATACTATATATGTATATACGCATATCTTTACTTAATGAATTTCTGGATAAGCGTTTTAGATTCAGAGCGCCTCATATCTTTTGGAAAAAAAACTAAGAATAATAAGTTTTGTTGTAAATACAACCAAAGTGAAATCTGCCATCTCTACATGTTATGTAAGTATGTATGTATGTAACTTGTAAAATATATTTATGTCCAATATTGCCAGTTCTTGAAGGCAATTTCGGGAGTAGTTTTCAAAGCGCGTAACGATTTGCATGCCTTGAATAAAATTTATGAAAGTGTATGTAGCGTTGCAAAAGAATAATTATGATGGAAGAGTTGCACGAAAAAAACCTTTGATCAACGAGATTAACCGACACAAGGAATAAAATTCGTAAAACGTCATGGAGAGAAGGATTTCAAGTTCTGGAAGCACGTTTTATTTGAAGATGAAAGCAAGTTTAACGTATTTACATAGGTCAGATGGACAATCGTGTGTGGAGAAGACCCAATGAAGAGTTGCTGGAAAAAAATTTACGTCTGACAATTAAACATGGGAGTGGGTCGGCAATTGTATGTGATTGTATGTCCGCTGCTGGTACTGGAAACTTTTGCTTCATTAACGGCAATATGGGCCACAAACAATACCTAACAATTATGAAGAAAATTTGGTACAAAGTGCTGAAAAGGTGGGAATTAAGGATAATTTGTAATACTAACAAGCCAACGATACCAATAATATGTATAACTGCCCTAAGGTACTTGAAACACCTCCGCAATTTCCAGACATCAATGTAATTGAACATCTGTGGGCTCATTTGGAAAACCAACTGAAAAAGCATGTCGAGCGCTCGACGAACCCCTGCCAAGATGACTGAATGCTGTGAAAAAAATAAACTCTTCTTTAAATAAATGTCCGAGCTCCTTTTTGCCATGTTTTTATGTTTGTATTTTCTATGTACGAATGAGTTGAAGTTTATGTTTTTTGTAGTTTTGAAAAATACGCTTGAAGAACGAAAATAAATGTGACACATAAACGCATTATATTTGCATTTTAATACTAAATTTTTTACGATTTAAAACCATATCACTTGGGTGTCCGAGTTCTTTATTGACCTACTGTACTTTTGGCTGCAACCTTAAAATTTGAAAGGGAAACGACTGAAAAATTACAATGGCATGGCCGAGTAAAAAATAAACTCCGCTGCTTCTGGTACAAAGGATTGCTCACATTAGCGATAAAGTCTTGACATAAAAGTTTAAAACTGTCAGATCCTTACACAATTAAATTACTGTATACCGCATTTGTCCTTCTAAGTTTTAATATGCTTATTTATTTGGATATTGTATCACCAATTTGCTGTCACAAGAATAAAACGGGCATAAAAGATGTTTCTGAACTTTGCTCTAAGATCTTTATATTTTCCTGTCCATTTGCCTCTTATAGCTCCCACTTGTTATTAGTCAGGGGTCCCACCCCTGTGAGTATAATGTGACATGGGCAAATTTAAGCCAAGTATAATGACTTCTTCAATAAAACTTGGTGTAGATGTTAAGGAGTGGTTCACGAACAACCCTTTTAACTCCCAATTATTCCGGAAATAATAGTTTTGTAATTATTTGCTTTCAAAGAGCCCTCGGGAACCTCACTATAGTTTGGAACACTGCAATATAGTATTATTTTTCTCTAAACTTTACTAAAATTCACAAAATATAAATTCACCCACGTGATTATACTTATTTTTATACTTGTATTCCAAATATTTCAATGAAAATTAAATTCAAATGCATTTAACCATATCATCACTTTCCAATTTTAACCGCGAATAACAATTCATTGGAAGTGACAACAGTATAGTGTTACCGGATGCCTGCAAATGCAAATAAAAATACGAACAACAATGAAGTATTTCAGTTCAGTGCTGATTATGGTGATGGGGGTTATTGTGCTTCCTTACTACACACACGCATATGAAGTTTTAATTTTTGGTTCAATGGTTTTAACGAGGAAAGGAGTTCTACGTAAAAATATAATACTATGGATGGCGTAATCGGAGTCGCACTGATGAGGGTTATTTTTTTTTAAACGCGGCCGAAGGCCGACCACTCGGAAAAAAGTTCGACACAAAAAATAGTGTGGATGGCGTAATCGGAGTTGGGCTGATGAGGGTTATTTTTTCGAAGCGCCCGCGTGAAAGAAAGTTCTATGCAAAAAATACCTCTTCGTGAAGCTTATCGAAGCAATATGTAGAATACACTTATAAGCCATGATTTGTTGTTTTTAATTACTGTACTATTTTTTATGATACATTTTATATCATTCTTTTCAAGTTTCGATGAGTTATATATATACGTGTATAACATAAGCCGGACAATCGAGCGGTTTTTATTCCAAATTTCCTCCCGCAACGCTTTTTGCCATAGTCATCAGTGTTTATATTTTGAAACATGTTTCTCAATTCTAAACCTAAGCAAAAAATACTGCAGATTTACAATCATCCTTCCAGTCTCTGAATTTCTTCTTAACTTGGTTCCTCTCGGGCCACGGATACTTCCAGAGATACCTATACCGCATGGGCAAGGTAACCGATTCCAAACACGTTTTTTAGTTGTAACAGATGGCTCGCGGAAAGAAATGCTCTGAGGGAGACGATTGGCGGCATCGCACCGAGCAACATAATCAGCAAAATGCTCGAGCGCGAGAACAGCTGGAACATCGAGAACGTACTACGAAAACAAGATTGACCTCGACACAGTGCAACAAAGCGAAGCCGCACAGATAGATATACAAGAAGACGAGCCTATGGCATGAAAACTCTCAACAAATATGGTGGACCCAGACAGGGGTGAATAGAATTGGTTCTTTATGGATTTATATTAGCATTAAGTCAGTAGTCAGTAATAACTTTTGTGTTTTTGACTTAGGAATAAATGAAAAGAAAAAAGTTGCGAATGCCACCATTTTGCTTTGGCCACAAAGTAAGAAACCACTACTGATGGGATATGGGTAATGGTATAACTATCAAAGCTATATAAACATAACGTCAATTTAATTTACATATTTAACCGTCTTAGTGCCAGGCAAAAAATAAGTGTCTACGCGAGAATAACCGGCCGAATTTCAGGTTTTTACTACGGTTTGGGAAAATGCTCATAATAAACAAACAAGAAACGATTTTTACATGATTCAAAAAGGAATGTATTAAGAACGAAATAGAGAAACAATGACATTAGATTTTCTATATTCATTGAAAATTATGTACATATATTAAGTATCATAAGTTATATAAATCATTTATTAAAAAGTATTAACTTTGCATTTCCGATATATAATATTTTGTAACAAGATAAATAATATTGCATAACAAATATAACAAACGGGCAGATTTTCTATTCTGAAATACGTAATTGTTACAGATAATATAATATTGCTGAAACAAAATTATGTAATCATAAGTATATTGCATGTGCTATAATTTTGCATTATACTTCACTTTTATGACATAAATATTTGTATATATATTTATATATCGTAAAGTCTACCGCAATACGCGTAGTAAAGCGCTCTAAGGCACGTTCCGATATATCGGCTCTGGCACATCTCGCCATTACAGCAAGAACCGATATATCGGCCTCCGGCCCTAAAAGGGTTAAATTAAATTTTTGAATTCAAGCTTTATGAATGAGATAACAAAAACATACGTTTTAGGCTTAACTGACAACATGATTTTGCTGACTGAACATACCACTTAAGACACTTGTCTCTCACTTCTTTGTGAACAGCTGATTCCCATCACCACAATTTTGATAAAAACATAGCGCTGTTTTGTATTTGGGACGATTGTTAAATATTACTAACGCAACTTAATTAGGGAATATGCTGTCAACGAAAATACAGTATTTGCGCTATGGGAAAACAGCGAGTCTGGTGAATCTCTGTAACAAGGTTGGTAAAAAATTGCACTACGTTTGCCGCAGTGGTATGTTTATGACCTAACCTAAAAATGAAAGTGTTGTGTAAATTTATTATTAATTAAAGTTTAAAATATTTTTATAGTTTGCTCCCGAAATCACAGTCACAGCTTCAAATACATTAACTGTGAGGGACTATCATGTGTCGGGTCGTGCAAATACAACCAGCCATCGTCTTTTGTTGCCGTCGTCGTTAAATACGCTATCATTGTCTGCGGGAGGGGTACGGTTTGCAAGTGCTGATACCTCAATACCAACTGCTATTAATGCCGCCACAAATACTGCAAATGCCACGAAAACCGTGGTCGATCTTTCTACTATTCCCGAAGCACCCGCCGCACCAGTTGAAGAAGTTGCCGCTCAAGTTCTTAATGCCGCAGGCGAGCCTACATTTGCGTCTATAGGACTAGGTGGCTGGTCGCCAGTGGGAATTGTGCAAAACTGCATGGAGTTTCTGCATATTGGTTGCGATTTGCCATGGTGGGCCGCAATTGCAATTGGAACTGCGGTGGTGCGTACTATCATTTTCCCGTTAGTGATTATGGCACAAAGAAATGCAGCTAAAATGAATAATTATATGCCGCAAATGCAAGTATTACAAATGAAAATGAGCGAAGCTCGTCAAAGTGGCAACGCTATCGAGTCAGCCCGTTATGCACAGGAAATGATGCTATTCATGAAGGAGAAAGAAGTGAACCCCTTGAAGAATATGATTGTACCTCTCGCACAAGCTCCTCTCTTTATTTCATTTTTCATGGGTCTACGTCAAATGGCCAATACGCCTGTGGAATCCCTGCGCGAAGGTGGTCTGTTTTGGTTTACTGACTTAACCGTGGCCGATCCTACCTTTATGTTGCCACTAATTACCAGCGCTACACTCTATTTAACAATAGAAATTGGAACGGATAGTGCACGTTTGTCGGCACAAAATATGTCGATGATGAAATATGTTTTGCGAGCACTACCAATTGCGATTTTTCCGTTTACAATGAATTTTCCCGCGGCTATCCTTACTTACTGGGCTTGCAGTAATTTCATCTCCTTGGGGCAGGTGACTAATATTTAATATGTCTCATTTGAGAGCTACTCAGACTCCCATTTTTTAAGGTGGCAATGCTAAGAATTCCTGCCGTGCGTAACTACTTCAAAATCGACAAGATGGTGATACATAAAGCAGAAAACCTCCCAGTGAAGAAGAAAGGTTTCGTGAAGGGAATGAAAGAATGTATGTAACAACGAAAATCTATACTCGTATAATATTTATTGAATACTAAATATTTTACATTTATTTTATTGAATTTTTAGCCTGGGAAAACATGAAAATAACCAAAGAAATAGAGGAACGACAACGTTTGGATGAAATACGTTTTGCCAAAGCCGGCAAAGGTCCATTAGTTAAGACATTCAAGTATGATCCTACAAAGCAACGTTCCGCGACTGGAAATACAAGTACGAGTTCGTCCCCAGTGCAAGCGAAAAAGGCTTAAATTTTAGTTGGTATACTTTAGTTTTACTTATTCAACACTTAAAAATGTACAATAAAGAAAGAAGAAAATAACGACAAAACCTCAGGTTTCTTCATGCTTTAGATGAGATACATTGATTGATGACTTCAGCTAGATGTTTGTTCTCTAATGCAGCCGCTACGCGTTCCTTGTCTGCAAGCTGTTTATTCACGGCATTCTCTGATGCGTGCGTTCCTGGCGTTATCTCTACATTTACTTTGAAACGAGGCGGCAACGATCGCAGGAGCTTCACACGTATGGACAAACCAATTAGAGTAGCCATTGAGCAATGTGGAATTGTAGGTGTAAACTTAATATTCACTTCATTTTCCTTGTCATTGACTCGAATTAGATCTTCTTGCACCACATGTAACTCTTCCAGTGTCAGTGGATGTTCGGGATCGTTGATGTTACGAATGAGGTCTGAAAAAGCATGTTTTGTCGGTACATATATGTTTTGTGCATTGAGAATAAATACATACCAAATATTTCACGTGAATCGAATGGGTCCGGCACATTTTCATCCTCTTCATTGGCAGTCAGTTCTCGCTCTTTGCGTTTGCCATACACATTAGGGTTTATATTTTCAATTTCTGTAGGCATATTTTAGCAAAATTAGTAAATATGGTACTGCAAATATTATGACGGAGAAATGTTAACGATAAATGACAGCTCGAAAATAATTACAAAAATGACATTTTCCCTATTCTCATTCTTCACGATGCTGCCAGATGGTTTCGTAAAGAAGCTTGAAAGGCAAGAAAGATAAAATAAAAAATAGCACGGAGTGTGTTTACGGTGTGACCAGTTCGTCGCAAACAAACCAAAGGAAGAGAAAGGTAAGCAATAGAAAGTGGAAACCACCACATACAGGAAATAATAAACATATATCTGGATTGATGTATTGTTGGTTTAAGTTCATTATCTGTTATTTAACTCGCATTACTTTTTTATTGCATTGTTCGAAGTAAAAATCACATATATTAATATCAATATATTCACCGAGACATTCACTGCATATTGACAATCAAGTAAGTTCTTTTCTGGTTGTTTATTTGCGGAACTGATATCATCGGCTGTCAAAATCGCTGAAATAAAGTAGCGGTTTTCGAAAAATGCAGCCCTTTGGTATTCTCTGTGCCGTGCTTGGAAAGCGCTTTGGGTGCCGAAAAAAGTGGAACAGATGTGATTTCACATAGAAGCATTGTTACAAATTATAAAAGTATAATTGTGTTGTAATTTATTACAAATATGTTAGGATCATTTACAAAATATTTCGAATATAATTTCCGGTTTGGTGGAAATTTTTATTAAAAGTTACTTAAAGTTTGATTCGTTCTTTGGTAACTTGCAAATATTTTCTATGTGTCAACGCCACTTTTGATCCTCCTTTTTGCAGAAGGATGCAGTTTAGTTGGTTTTATTTTATTCAATATTAAACAAAAGAATTAAAAATGCCCGAAATAGTAAGAAGTCTGAAGTCTCTGAGTGCCTGAATTAACCAGCCGTTAAAAGAATATCAACGTTCTCGAGCAGTTAGTCCAACAGCTTACTATGTTCCTCTTTTATGCATATTTTTATCCGAAATTTCGAAAAAGCAAAATACACAACAAAAGTTAGCCACTTACACTTAACAATTTAACAAGCTTGGTGTGAAATTTCTTTTTAATTTTTCCTTTTAGAAATCATGATGTGCAACTCTGAAAATGCTAGTGGAAGAGAGTGAAACAAAGCGAATCCACACAAGGTGACTTCGATATAGTGGCTGATTTATTTTTTTGTTTTGCATTTCGTAGGTTTGAATACTTTGACGTTAAGAACACTAAAGCGTTCTGTTGTTGCGTTGTTGCCTCGTTTATTTACTTACATTCTCATAGAAATTTCGACATTAAAACCATAAAGTCCTAAAATCAAAATACACTTGAATGCTCATATTGCTTTACCGAAGTCACCTTCTATGAATTCGCCTGGAGAGTGGAGTAAACTTTTTCTGCGAGTGAATTAGTTTCATTTTCAATTTGGTTGAGTTTAGTGACGGTTGAAAATTGTGGCGGTGTCGGTATATTTGTTATTAAAAA
Source organism: Anastrepha fraterculus (assembly GCA_037575425.1). Classification (NCBI taxonomy): domain Eukaryota; kingdom Metazoa; phylum Arthropoda; class Insecta; order Diptera; family Tephritidae; genus Anastrepha; species Anastrepha fraterculus. The sequence continues at coordinate 86,512 of JAYXIM010017213.1, forward strand.
AATATATATATCTGTGAAGGATGTAAGGAATTAGTTAGAAAAGCTGGAAATAATAAATGAAAACGAATTTTGGATAAAATCAAAATGAATGTTTAAAATTTTTGGATATGTGTTAGCATATGGCTGAAATGTATTTGAACAAGTGGCATTCGTGTATAATTCCTCGGATATATAAGTAAAAGAAAGCGAAAGCCTTCGCAGCATCCCTTTTTATTTTTGGTTATTCTACATCTTTCATTTTTCGTTATTGCATTTTGGTTCTCTGCATTTTGTGTGCCTTTGTGTTGTGAACTGTTCGACGTCCTTGTTGATAGAAGAGTTGCTCTGAGAATTATCAGGCGGTGCAAAGTGTGTAAAAAGTGATGCAAAAGACGCGGGAAGTGGTATTGGTGTTTGATGGGGGCGTGGAGCACTACAACAAGAAAAGTAAAAATAAAATATAAGTGTACAATAGCAAGAAATTGAAAGTAAATCGGGTGAAAAACCAAGTCGCGTCATTTAGTCGCCGTCGTTCCCCTACGCAAACTGCAGTTGCGCGTCCGCCATCGATAGTACATGTATATGTATACGTATTTTGCCACCGGCTCCACGACGCCGTTTCACTTATTGTCGCCATAATTGGATAAGGAACTTTTTTTTCGCAGATGCTTGGTGCTAAAAACAGTTGAAACAGTCATTAATTAGGCAGTGGAGTTACCCAATGCCGGTTATGTATAGCTGTGCACATATCTTCTAAAATTTTTTTTAGAACGGCTTTTGTTTTATTGATTACGCTGTTGATGCTGCTGTCAATATGGTGTTACCCTGCAGCAATTTTTAAAATTGCCGCTTGCCGCTGGATTCTCTGCCAAAGTGGATTACTGCGGACTGCTGCCTGTAAAAACGAAAGCTGATGAGGAATATATAGGTATGTAAATATGCTTATGTATGGATACACATGCAGCCACTCCCTTTATCCTGTTGCTAGGACAATAAGCATAAGTTACTGAATAC